>PVIY010035778.1:0-17276 GCA_004026745.1 Myrmecophaga tridactyla
AGATTGAAATGCTAATGATCAATGAAAGGGAGGGGTAAGGGGTATGGTATGTATAAATTTTCTTTCAGTTTTTGTTTTATTTCTTTTTCTGAATAGATGAAAATGTTCCAAGAAATGATCATGATGATGAATATGCAACTATGTGATGATATTGTGAATTACTGATTATATATGTAGAACAGAATGATCAAAATAGGAATGTTTGCGTTTGTTTGGTGTTTTTTGGTATTTAAAAAAATAAAATTTAAAAATTAAAAAAATTTTTTGTAGTATAACATATATACAAAGCAAAGAAAGAAAAAAACAATAGTTTTCAAAGCACTCTTCAATAGCTTCCAGACTTTGTCATGGGCTACCATACCAGTATCTCAGATTTTTCCTTCTAGCTGCTCCAGAATATAGGAGGCTAGAAGTAGTAAATATTTTTTTTATTGCCACAATTGACTTTTCTTCCTTTCTTTTTTGTGAAAAATAACATATATTAAAAAAAGTAATAAATTTCAAAGCACAGCACAACAATTAGCTGTGAAACAGATTTCAGAATTTGGTATGGGTTACAATTCCACAATTTTAGGTTTTTACTTTTAGTTGCTCTAAGATACTAGAGACTAAAAGAAATACCAGTTTAATGATTCAGCAATCATATTTGTTTGCTAAAACCTACCTTCTCTGTAAAACTCCACCACCACTTTTGATCTTTTTATCTACTGTTTAGGGGTATTTGGGCTATGCCCATTCTAACTTTTTCATGTTGGAAGGGATTGTTAATATATGGGGTAGTGAGATGGAACTATCTGATGTCCTAGAGAGGCAGGGCCCTCTAGATTTCAGGACTTACCAGGTCCAGAGGACCCATCTGGAGGTTGTAGATTTTTGGAAAGCTACTCTAGTGCATGGAACCTTTGTAGAATCTTATATATTGCCCTAGGTGTTCTTTAGGATTGGCTAGAATGGTTGACAAATTACGATAGGTAGCAATGTCTAACTGAAGCTTCCCTTAAGAGCAACCTCCTGAATAGACTCTCAACTCTATTTGAACTCTCTAAGCCACTGATACTTTACTAGTTATACTTCTTTTCCTCCTTTTTGTTAGGATGGAATTTTTGACTCCACAGTGCCAGGGCCAGACTCATCCCTGGGAGTCATCTCCCATGCTTCTGGGACTTTCACCCCTGGATGTCATGTCCCATGTAGAGGGGAGGGCAATGATGTCACTTACAGAGTTGGGCTTAGAGAGAGTGAGGCTGCATCTGAGCAACAAAAGAGGTCCTCCAGAAGTAACTGTTAGGCATACCTACAGGTAGGCTAAGCTTCTCTGCTACCTACATAAGCTTCACAAGGGTAAGCCTCAAGATCAAGGGCTTGGCCTATTGATTTGGCTGTCCCTAAAGTTTGACACAGTGTTAGGAGATTCCCTGATGGCATAGTTTAATAGTTCTATATATTTTCTCCATTCCCTCAAGGGATTTTTGACAATACTTTTTGATTATCTGCTTAATATATTCTAGGATGTATCCAGGATTACATTAAGCTGTACAGGATTAATTAATTTTTATTCTGGGCTCTCTGTATTTCAATTGTTGAAACACAAATGAGCTATCCAGACAAGTTGAGTTAGATTATGTGCTACTGAAAATTTAGGTTCCAGACAAAATAAACCTTTCTTTGTTGATCTCAAAGAATAGGTGTGATTCTAAAATATAGACAGTGTCTTCAAACAGGTTATCTTTTATGCTAAATGCTTTAAAGAATTAAGTGCAATTCTGAAATGCCCCCACCAGTATGCCCATCTGCAAACATATTGCTAAGTCTTTACAGTTGAGGACCAGACATGAGGAAAAAAAGGTCCACTCAGATAACACTACACTAACTCCAGTTTCTGAGTTAAGAGAGTAAGAACAAATGTCTTAAGAACTCAATTTCCATATCCATAAATATAAGCCCACATAAGTAAGGTGATGAGATTTCAAATTCCAGGGAACTTTTTCTGGAAATTGTCTCCACCTGTAGTGCTTCGTCTCTTAAGTTCTAACCGAGAGCTAGATGATATTCTTTGCTATTATTGTTATGTCCAAAGGGACCAGGGAGTAGGTAGGATAATTACCTTCTACTTGTTTGTAATTGGACTCTCAGGGGAATCAGGTCCCAGGGCCATGGATGTTCCTGTAAATGTCTGCTCTGTGATTCCCCCAAATGTCCTTCATGCACTGAGGGCTAAGGCCATGGACTTCTGCCCCTCATTCCCTCATGGCCTAGATATGTGTGCTGGTTTGAAAGGAAGTATGCCCCCTAAGAAAAGCCATGTTTTAATATAAATCCCATTTCATAAAGGTAGAAGAATCTTTATTCAATACTGTATATTTGAAACTGTAATCAGATCATCTCCCTGGTTGATGTGATTTAGTCAAGAGTGGTTGTTAAACTGAATTAAGGGATGACATGTCTCCTCCCATTTGGGTGGATCTTGATTGGCTTATTGGAGTCCTATAAAAGAGGAAACATTTTGGAGAAAGAGATTCAGAGAGAGAGAGCAGAACTATGTAAACACGAGATGCAGAGTCCACTAGCCAGTGACCCTTGGATATGAAGAAGGAAGATGCCTCCCAGGGAGCTTCATGAAACCGGAAGCCAGGAGAGAAAGCTGGCAGATGATGCTGTATTCGCCATGTGCCCTTCTAGCCGAGAGAGAAGCCCTGACTGTGTTTGCCATGTGCCTTCACACTTGAGAGAGAAACCCTGAACTTCATCGGCCTTCTTGAACCAAGGTATCCTTCCCTGGATGGATGCCTTTGACTGGACATTTCTTTAGACTTGTTTTAATTGGGACATTTTCTCGGCCTTAGAACTGTAAACTAGCAACTCATTAAATTCCCCTTTTAAAAGTCATTCCATTTCTGGTATATTGCATTCCTGCAGCTAGCAAACTAGAACAATATGTAAGACTTTCCAGTCCTTAGACTAAAGAGGAGTATTGACCAGTTCTTTAAAGATGAAAAACAGTGGATCACAGCAACTTCGGCTCATCCTAAATAAGATTATAACAGTGGAGATGTTAATACTTGTTTATTAAGGAGTAAAGTTCTTTTAGGACCTCACCGTTAAATTTTCCGGATCCAAACAGCCATGTAGTAGGAGTCCTGAATTGATTGGCTGGAGTCTTAGGTAACCCAGGAAGAATTAGCTGTTTATCTTGTCCCCTTATGATATAATCAGATGTCTCTTTTGACCCCTAAAAGGAGTAATTTTTGAGACACACATAAAGTTGCAAAGATGGACTGTGCATGTGTCTGTTAATTATTTTTATGTTTTATTTTATGAAATGTAATTAATGAGTACAGTGGGACAAGCGTCATCTAGAACTGGAGTTGGGAGTTGGAAGTTGGGGGCAGATTCTTACTGCACAAATCTATATGTGTTTTGTTAAAATGACAGTGGCTGGAGCCTGACTTGTCACATTGGAACCTCAAAATTCTAGCTTTTTAAACTCTGTTTCTTTTCTTTGCATCTGGGCATGGGCTCATGAGAGGGACCAATGAGTGAAGTGCCTCTGAGTTTCTCTTCCTAGGTCTCTCCAAGCAGGTCCACCAATAGTAACTCCTTTGGTGCTCTTCCTGGTTATGTACCTGGCCACAGCACTAGGGAACCTGCTCCATCATCCTGGCCTTCACTGCAGACTCATACCTCTGCACCCCATGTACTTAGTCCTTAAGGAACTGGTCCTTCATAGGTATCTGTTTCTTCTTTACTAGTGCCCCCAAATACTGCCTAATCACGTATTTGGGATTCAAATCATTTCATGACATGTGTATTTCACACAGATGTAAATTTTTCTTAAAGCACTTTAATTGAGATATATTCACACATCATAGGCTCTATCCAAAGTATATAATAAATGGCTCACAATATAATCACTGAGTCACACAGATGTATTTTGTCATTCTGTTTGCCAACATGGACAAGTTCCTCCTGGTTGTGATGGCCTATGACTTTTGTGTCACTGTATAATACCCCTTACATTACTCAAAAAAGATGATCCATCAGCTCTGTGCCATGCTGGTCATTGGATCATGGATCACTGCTAACCTGAGTGGTGTGTAGGATACTATTTATCTGACTTTCATATTAGGGTGATATTGGCCTGATAGAAGTGTTCCCTTCTCTTCACTTTCTTGGAGGAGTTTGAGCAGAATGGGTGTTAGTTCTTGGAGTGTTTGGTAGAATTCACCTGTGAAACCATCTGACCCTGGACTTTTATTTGTTGGAAGGTTTTTGATTACTAATGCAATCTCTTTACTAGTTATTTTTTGTTGAGATTATCTATTTATTCTTGAGTCAGTGTATGTAGCTTGTGTGTTTCTATGAATTTGTCCATTTAATCTGGGTTATCTAATTGCTGGTGTACAGTAGTTTAGTATCCTCTTATAATCCTTTAAATCTGTAGGGTCAGTAGTAATATCCCCCCTTTGATGTCTGATTTTAGTCATTTGCATTTTCTCTCTTTTTTTTACTTGTCAGTATAGCTAAAGTTTTTTTAATTTTATTGGTCTTTCATAGAACCAACTTTTGGTTTTGTTGATTCTCTATTGTTTTTATTCTCTATTCATTTATCTCCATTCTAATCTTTGCTATTTCCTTCACTTTTCCTGCTTTGGGTTTAGTTTCTCTTACTTTCATAGGTCTTTCAGTTGTGAGGTTAGGTCTCTGATTTGGGATCTTTCTTGTTTTTTTTTTATTAAAATTTTTTTTTATTTTAGCATTTGTTCCCCTTATTATTTATTTTTATTCCATATGTTCTACTCGTTTGTTGACAAAGTAGATAAAAGGAGCATCAGACTCAAGGTTTTCACAATCACACAGTCACATTGTGAAAGCTATATCATTATACAATCATCCTCAAGAAACAGGGCTACTGAAACGCAGCTCTACATTTTCAGGCAGTTCCCTCCAGCCTCTCCATTTCATCTTGAATAACAAGATGATATCTACTTAATGCATAAGAATAACCTCCAGGATAACCTCTCAACTCTGTTTGGAATCTCTCAGCCATTGACACTTTATTTTGTCTCATTTCTCTCTTCCCCATTTTGGTCGAGAAGCTTTTCTCAATCCCTTGATGCTAAGTCTCAGCTCATTCTAGGGTTTTTCTCAATCCCTTGATGCTGAGTCTCAGTTCTTTCTAGGATCTCTGTCCCACATTGCCAGGAAGGTGCACACCCCTGGGAGTCATGTCCCACGTAGACAGGGGGAGGGTGGTGAGATTGCCTGTTGTGTTGGCTGGAGAGAGAGGCCACATCTGAACAACAAAAGAGGTTCTCTTGGGGGTGACTCTTAGGCCTAATTTTAGGTAGACTTGACCTACCCTTTTTGGGGTTAAGTTTTATATGAACAAACTCCAAGACTGGGGGCTCAGCCTATAGCTTTGGTTGTCCACACTGCTTGTGATAATATCAAGAATTCAACTTGGGAAAGATGAATTTTCCCCCATTCTCACCATTCCCCGAAGGGGGCTTTGCAAATACTTTTCCACTCACTGGTCGAATCACTCTGGGATTCATCGGGGCATCACTCTGGACAAACCAACAAAATCTCATGTCCTACTCAAGGTTCTATGTACTTATGGTGTTCAATTAAGCAGTCTACATAAGTTCTATTAGGAAATGCACTAGTCAAAATATAAATTTTGTACCAAATAAACATTTTTTGTTTTAGTCTCACACATAAGGTGACATTTTAAAATATTAATTACCATCTATTTCAGCACTCTTTCTTGTTTTTTAATGTAAGCATATAGAGCTCTAAATTTTCCTCTTATCACTTCCTTTGCTGAGTCCTGTAAGTTTTGTTATGCTTACCAAATTAAATAATCATGGCTCACATGATTATATACTTTATGATTTTCATGAAAAATCATGAAGTTTATCGTTTCCCTTGTGATTTTTCTTTGACCCACTGGTTCTTTAAGAGTGTGTTGCTTAATTCCCATTGTATTAGTTAGGGTTCTCTAGAGAAACAGAATCAACAGGGAACACTTGCAAGAATTCTGCCACAGAGACACCATTGCACCATCCTGTTTTTTTTTTTAATTACAAATTATATCTTTATACACGGTGTGTCCAAAACCACAGTTTTGGATTTATCTTCTTTTTATCATTATTTTTTATGCACTTGCATTTTAAAACCTCTAAGAAGTAAAATGTGGAGTTACATATAAAAAACTACAATACAGTAGTACTGGCATTTATAATTACCCATATGTTACTTTTACCAGAAGCCTTTCTTTCTTTAGGGCTGTTTCAATCCACTGTCTAGTGCCCTTTCCTTTCAGTCTGAAGACCTCCCTTTAGCAGTGCCTGTAGGGCAGATCTAGGGAAGACAAATTCCCTCAATTTTTGTTTATCTGGGAATGTCTTAATCTCTCCCTCACTTTTGAAATAAAGTCTCACCTAATATAAAATTCTTGGTTGGCAATCATTTTCTTTCAGCACTTTATATATTTCACCCCACAACCTTCTCTCCTCCATGTTTTGTGTTTTTTTTATGAAATCGGCACTTAATTTTATTGGGATTCCACTGTACATACATTCTTTCTTCTTGTAGCTTTCAGAACTCTCTACTTGTCCTTAGCATTGGACAGTTTGATTACTATATGTCTGGGTGTGGTTCTTTTTTTAGTTCATCCTGTTTGGGGTTTGTTGAGATTCTTGAATGTGCTCTTAAATGTCATTTGTTAATTTTGGAAATTTTTATGCCATTATTTCCTTGAAGATTCCTTCTGTACTTTTCTCTCTTTCTTCTCCTTCTGGGATTCCCATAACAAATATATTGGTATGCTTGATGGTGTCCCACAGGCCTCTTAGGCTCTGCTTTTTAAATTCTTTTTTCTTTTTGCTCCTTAGCCTGAATCATTTCAATTGTCTTGTCTTTGAGATTACTGACTCTTTCTTCTGCCAGCTCAAATCTGTTGATACCCTCTAGGGAATTTTTCATTTCAGTTATTGTGATCTTCAATTTCTGTATTTCTGTTTGGTTCATTAAAAGTATTTCTATCTCATGGGCAGGCCATGGTGGCTCAGCAGGCAGAGTTCTTGCCTGCCATGCTGGAGACCTGGGTTTGATTCCCGCTGCCTGCCCAGGCAAAAAAAAAAAAAAAAAAAAAAGAAGAAGAAGAAAAATATTTCTATCTCTTAATTCATTGTTTTCCTCATATTCTTTAATTATTTTTCCATGTTTTCTTTGATTTCCTTGAACATTTTTAAAAAAGTTTGTCTGGTATGTCCAAGGTCTGGTCCTCTTTGTTAATGGTTTATGGATTTTTATTTTGTTCCTTTGGATGGTTCATCATTTCCTATTTCTTTGTCTTG
The DNA here is from genome assembly GCA_004026745.1 of Myrmecophaga tridactyla. Classification (NCBI taxonomy): domain Eukaryota; kingdom Metazoa; phylum Chordata; class Mammalia; order Pilosa; family Myrmecophagidae; genus Myrmecophaga; species Myrmecophaga tridactyla. The sequence continues at coordinate 7,362 of PVIY010035778.1, forward strand.
TATTATTTTGTTGTACACTGTACATTTTAATGTTTTAAAGTGTTAACTCTGGAATATACTCCTTGAGCTGGCTGTTCCTTAAGTTATTATCCAACTAGTGATATGACAGAGATTTCCTTGAGTGCCAGGAGCTAACAAAAACAAACAAATCAAAGCAAAAAGCACCTTTTATAGTCTGCAAATTGGCTCTGCCTTGGCAGTTGGTCTGTTTTTGAGGTCAGCCCTCCTCTCAAGAAGATTAACCTGAGGTGAACATGAAATGCAGGATTCTCTCTGTCTTCTTGTCCTGAGCTTGTGCTTGCTTATGGCCTTAAGAATTCCTCCATTTACAGGAATTTGAATGTTTACTCTAGTTCCTTTGAAATAGATTTTCACTCCCTTTGAGTGCTCTGTTGCATGACTTAATTATTTCTCACATTTCTTTAGCTTTCTGCAAGCTGCTTCTCTGCCTTCAGTACAAATTCTGGGAGGGTGAGTTCAAGACAAATTTCTTGGCTCTGTCGTTCAGACTTTCACTCAGTAGGTTACACTGACATATAGGCACACCAGTATGCACATAGGGGTTATTCTGCTTCCTTAGGAACAGGGCCAGGGACCCACAGTAAGAACACAGGCTGGCTCCACACCTTTCTGGTGAGAAGTAGGGCAGGAGCTACTAAGAGTACCACAAGCTTTGCCCACTGTTTTTCAGGCTGTTTTCTTGACTTGCCCAGTTACTACAATCCTTTGATTGTTTTTTGGAATTTTGAGGAAGATGGCTTTTTCAGGTTTTGCTAGCTGTTCAAAGATTCTGCTGAACATCTTACACCACTGTCTTGGTTGATCAGAAGTCATTTCCCAGTTCATTTTTAGTAACCCTTCCTTTCTTTACTAGTTTGTACTCTATCATTTGGAAAATGCTAATAATTGAATCTAATATGTAATATGCTTTGAGAACTTACATGCCAGTGATAGCTGGACAGTTAGGAAAAAATACTCAATATAATCCTTTAGCTGGAAAATGCTTAGTATAGTCTTCAATAGCTAGAAAAATATTTATTATGATCACACAATCAAACTTGAGTGATTTTTAGCCTAAAAATTCTTGTTGAAATAGCTTGCTTTTGGACGGGCCACAGTGGCTCAGCGGCAAGAACACTTGCCTGCCATGCCAGAGGACCGGGTTTGATTCCTGGTGCCTGCCCATGTAAAAAAAAAAATAATAGCTTGCTTTTGATCTGATCTCAAAAGTTTACTCTCTGTACCTTGAAACCTTTCCAGCATTGCCTGCAGGGATGAGATTACAGGTCAAAGCAGGATAGAAAGATGCCAAAAAACACCATGTGGCGTGTTAGTTAGGGTTCTCTAGGGAAACAGAACCGACAGGAGAGATCTGTAAATATGAGATTTACAAAGGTGTCTCATGCAACTGTGAGAATGGAAGAATCTAAAAACTGTAGGGCAGGTTGTGAAGGTGTGAACGGTCTGGATGAACTCCACAAGAGAGACTTCCTGGCTGAAGCAGTGGAAGAGTCTCTCTTCTTCCTTAAAAGCCTCCAACAGATTGGATTATTTCATGTGGGAGATACACCTTAGTTGATTGCAAATGTAACCAGCCACAAATGCAAAGAGCTGACTGATGACTTAATACACCAGCCTCTAGTTTATCAACCAGTTTCAAAATATTCTGTAGCAGTGGTCAGGCCAGTGCTTGCCTTACCAGACAACTAGGCATAATCGCTTGGCCAAGTTGACACCTGAACCTAACCATCACATATGGTTTGATAATTAGTGCCTTCCTTTCCTTGAAAAACAATATCAAAGACTGAATGAGGGTAGGACTTCTAAGATAACAGGATATGCTGACCAAATAGCTTTTCCTTTTCTATTTTCTTCTGGATCCTGGCCATTTCTTTGTCTGTTAGGGCTATAAAAGCCCAAATTACCGTTCTCACTCTGACTTGGCCAAACATCATACTCAATGATAAACTCAATACTGAAAGCTTTCTCCCTATGATCAGGAACAAGACAAGGATGCCAGCTGCTATCACTTCTATCAACATTGTACTGGAAGTTCTGACCAGAGAAGTTAGGTAAGACCTTTGATCTTTCTAGCCCTCTCTTTAGGGGTGTTTGGGCGATGGCCATTCTTTTTTATATTGGAAGGGTCTGTCAATAATATGGTGCAGGGAGATGGAACTCTCTGATGTTCTGGAGAGGCTGGGCTAGGTTTCAGGACTTATCTGGGCCAGGGACCCATCTGGAGGTTGTAGGTTTCTGCAAGTTACTCTAGTGCTTGGAACCCTTGTGGAATCTTATGAGTTGCCCTAAGTGTTCTTTAGAATTGGCTAGAATGGTTCTGGCTGGGGGTTGGCAGGTTATGATAGGTAGCAAGGGCTACCTGGAGCTTGTGTGAGAGCAACCTCCAGTGTAGCCTCTCGACTATTTGAACTGTCTCTGCCACTGATACTTTATTAATTACACTTCTTTTCCCCCATTTGGTCAAGATGTAATTGTTGATCCCATTGTGCAAGGTCTGGATTTATCCCTGGGAGTCTTCTCCCATGTCACCAGGGAAACTTTCACTCCTGGATGTTATGTTCCACATAGAGGGGAGGGCAATGATTTTACTTGCAGAGTTGGGCTTAGAGAGACTGAGGCTTAGAGAGACTTGAGCAAAAACAGAGGTCCTCCAGAAGTAACTCTAAGGCATGCCTATAGGCAGTCTAAGCTTCTATGCTACCTACATAAGCTTCACAATAGTAAGCCTCCTGATCAAAGGCATGGCCTATTGATTTGGGTGTCCCTAAAGTTTGACACAGTATCAGGGGATTCCCTGATGGTAAGGTTTAATAGTTCCATAGTCTTTCTCCCCTCTCTCAGGGGACTTTGCTAATACTTTTTGATTATCTGGTTAATATATTTTAGGATGTTTCCAGGCATTACAATAATCTATACAGGATTAAAAGTCCTCTTTCTCATTCTGTGCTCGCTATGTTTCAGTTGTTCAAATGAGCTATACAGATAGGTTGAATTAGATTATGTACTACAGAAAATTTCAGTTCCAGATCAAATAAACCTTTCTTCCATTGTTCTCAAAGAGTATGTGTGGTTCTAAAATATAGACACTGTGTTCCTTACCCCTATGTTCTGGATTACTTTAACCCCAACCTGTTTGGCTTCAACCTGTTCGGCTTCATTCTTATCTCTAAATATCAGGTTATATGTATAAAACAGCCTCTCAAAATCCAGAAATAATAATCACCACTCTGGACTTAATGTGTCTGCTCTAAAAGTTTAAAATCTAGGCCCTTGTTTTCGTATAAGCATTTTCTAAAGGTGACCATACCATTGTTGTTTTTTTGTTTCTGGCTTATTTTGTCTCACATGTTCATTCACATTGTTGCATGCTTCACGACATTGTTCCTTTTCATAGCAGCACAACCTTCGTTCATAAGTATACACCATTGTTTGCCGTTCTACTTCTCCATTGGTGCATCCCTCAACCACCTTCATTCATTGGGCATCATGTAGAGGGCCCAAAGTCCACAGTCCATGAACATTCTCAATTTTAGATAGAGCTAATGACTTTTTAAAAAGTGCAGGGTATATGATAAACATTCAGAAATAATTTGTGTTTCTATATACTAAGAATGAAAAATCTGAAAAGGAAATTAATAAAACAATTCCATTTACAATAGACTCTAAAAGAATAAAACACTCAGGAATAAATTTAACCAAGGAGGTAAAAGTCTTGTTACACTGAAAACTACAAATTTGCTGAAAGAAATTAAAGAAGACAAAGAAATAGACATACTGAATCTTGGGTTGGAAGTCTTAATATTGTTAAGATGTGTTAAGTAATATAAAATGTCTGTCTTCATTCTTCATTGAGCATTTCTTGGTGGGGTGGGGAGAGACCCCTTTCTGAGAAAGGATTTTCCGGAAGACAAAAACAATTGACCTGCTGGGGCTTTCCAAGAAAATGGAGCAATGGAATGCATTCTAGAGATTTGCAGATAAAAAACACCCTGGTATAAACCAGTGTCAGTCCAGTAGAATAACTTATCTAAATGAACAAGCATACCATACTAATCAATATATTCTTGTCCCCACTTTGTTAGTCTCCCTTTCATGTAAAATGGAAACTTAACATCAGCCAATCAGAACATTTCTTCATTGCTTCCATATTTGCCCTATATAAGCTCCCCCTTTCAATCCTTTTGCTGGAGCTCCCTTCTAATTTCTGAATGGGTTACTGCTTGATTCATTAATCACCCAATAAATCTGTGGTATCCTAAATTGCATGAAAAGTTTTTCTCTTAAGAGATGTCAATACTATCCAGAGCAATGCACAGATTCAATGAAATTCCTATCATACTCTTCATAGTTTTTTGTAGAAATGGAAAAACTGATCCTCAAATTCATATGGTATTGTGAGAGGCCCCGAATAGCCAAAAACAGTTTTAAAAAGATGAATAAAGTTGGAGGGCTAATACTTCCTGATTTAAAAATTTACCACAGTGATTTCTGGGAATGATGGTGGAATAGGTTGTTCCAGGACCCAGTCCTCCCACCAAAACAACTATTAAACATGCAGGAACTATCTGAAATAACTATTTTGAAACTTCAGAAGCCAGAAGAACACTGCCCAGCATCTAGGGAAGCGCGGGAGGAAGAGACAGATAAATTATAGTAAAGAGGTAGTTGCCTATCCATGAGGTGGCTACTGGTGCCCATTTCCCACTCTCATAGCAGGCTGCCATGGGATCCAGTCCCTGTTTAGTTGCTGGTGACATAAAGGGATGTAAAAATCATCTTCCTTAAGAACAAATGTGGGCATGGCTGATAGGATTTTGATTAGTGAATTCAGATCACTGTTCCTGGCTCTGAGGGCAGCTATTGTTTCAATCTGCCCAGGACAAAGGCTGTGGCAGCCATCGTTTCCACCCTTTCCAGACAGGGGCAGAGGCTGTGGAGATTTAAAGAGGCAGCATTTCCTCAGAGCTGTGGAAGATAGTTAGATGAAGAGCTGCATTTTGGGGGGCATGTTAGGAAAGCTCCCTGTGCTGGTTTGAAATGATGTGTGTACCCTAGAAAAGCCATGTTTTAGTACTAATCCCATTTTGTAAAGGCAGCCATTTCTTCTAATCCCTATTCAGTATCAAATGTTTGAAACTGTAATCAGATCATCTCCATGGAGGTGTAATTTAATCAAGAGTGGTTGTTAAACTGGATTAGCTGGAGGTGTGTCTCTGCCCATTTGGGTGGGTCTTGATTAGTTTCTGGAATCCTATAAAAGAGGAAACATTTTGGAGAAAGAAGGAGATTCAGAGAGAGCAGAAAATGCTGCAGCACCACAAACCAGAGAGTCCACGAGCCAGCGACCCTTGGAGATGAAGAAGGAAAATGCCTCCCGGGGAGCTTCATGAAACCAGAAGCAGGAGAGAAAGCTAGCAGATGATGCCGTGTTTGCCATGTTCCTTTCCAGCTGAGAGACAAGCCCTGACTGTGTACTCCATGTGCCTACTCACTTGAAAGAGAAACCTGAACTTCATAGGCCTTCTTGAACCAAGGTATCTTTCCCTGGATGCATTAGATTGGACATTTCTATAGACTTGTTTTAATTGGGACATTTTCTCAGCCTTAGAACTGTAAACTAGCAACTTATTAAATTCCCCTTTTTAAAAGAAATTCCATTTCTGGTATATTGCATTCCAGAAGCTAGCAAACTAGAACACTCCCTTTCAAGGAGCTATCAGAAGGCTTTGAAACTCTTCCTGGTCCCCTCCCCAGGGCATTTTGAAGCCAATCTGCACCCTCTTTGTGAGTTCATGACCTTGTTTTGGCTGGGAGAGACTGAATGAGAAAGTCCTCTCCGGAGTGACCCTCCTCCCAGAATTTGCCCTCCAGGCAAAAGCAGTATGAGACAACAAAAGGAATGTCAAAAACCAATAGAGGTAATCTAGGACAAAGGCCTACTGGCATCAAGAAAATCCCTGTTTCATCACCAGCTGTTTACAAAACCAAGAAACATACATCCAAGGGAGTAAATCCCAGAGTTAACATTTTAAAATATTAAAATGAACAGTGTGCAACAAAAGAGTATAAAACAAAGAAACAGAAAGTGATGGCTCTTCCAAAGGGAGACTATAAAAATATAGAAAACACCAATGAAGACTGTGCTGGTTTGAAAGGAAGTATGCCCCCTAAGAAAAGCCATGTTTTAATATAAATCCCATTTCATAAAGGTAGAATAATCTCTATTCAATACTGTATGTTTGAAACTGTAATGAGATCATCTCCCTGGTTGATGTGATTTAGTCAAGAATGGCTGTTAAACTGGATTAGGGGATGACATGTCTCCACCCATTTGAGTGGGTCTTAATTGGTTTACTGGAGTCCTATAAAAGAGGAAACATTTTGGAGAAAGAGACTCAGAGAGAGCAGAGAATGCTGCAGCACCAAGAAGCAGAGAGTCCACCAGCCAGTGACCTTTGGAGATGAAGAAGGAAGACGTCTCCTGGGGAGCTTCATGAAACCGGAAGCCAGGAGAGAAAGCTAGCAGATGACACTGTATTCGCCATGTGCCCTTCTAGCTGAGAGAGAAGCCCTGACTGTGTTTGCCATGTGCCTTCTCACTTGAGAGAGAAACCCTGAACTTCATCGGCCTTCTTGAACCAAGGTATCCTTCCCTGGATGGATGCCTTTGACTGGACATTTCTTTAGACTTGTTTTAATTGGGATATTTTCTCGGCCTTAGAACTGTAAACTAGCAACTCATTAAATTCCCCTTGTTAAAAGCCATTCTGTTTTGGTGTATTGCATTCCAGCAGCTAGCAAACTAGAACAAAGATGATAAGAATGTGGACATGCTGAACAAAGCCTTTACAAAAGTATCTTAAAAATGCTCAAGGAGATGAAGAAAAATACAGAGAAAGAACTAAAGGATATTAGGAAAATAATGAATGAACAATATGAGTCTTAGTAAAGAGATAGAATTTTTAAAAAGGAACCAAACAACTACTGGAGATGATGACTACAATAACAAATGAAAAATGCCCAGAAGGATTTCAAGAACATATTGGAGCTGGAAGAAGAAAGATCAGTGAAGCTAAAGACAAGATACTTGAAATGAATCAGGGTGAGGACCATAAAGGGAAAAGACATATTAAAAGCAAAAATAGCCTAAGACAGCTATAGGATACCATCAAGCACACCAATGTATGCATTATGGGAGTCCTAGAAGAAGAAGAAAGAGAAAGGGGCAGAAGGAATGGTCAAATAAATAATGATATAACTTCCTAAATTTAGCAAAGGACATGAATATCCTTTATTCAGGATAAACAATAAAAACACAGGATAAACAATAAAACACACCCTGTCATAGATTGATCACACCATGGAATACAAAGGACAAGGAGAGAGTTCTGAAAGCTGCAAGAGAAAGGCAATGGGTTAAATACAGGGGTTTCCCAATTAGATAAAGTGCCAATTTCTCAGAAACCACAGAGGCAAGAAGGCAGTGGGTTGAAATACTTAAAGTACTGGAGGAAAACAATGCCAGGAATTTTATATTCAGCGAGCTCTCTTTAAAAAAATGAGGGCTAGATTAAGACATTCTCAGATAAACAAAAGCTGAGGGAGTTCATCACCACTAGACTGGCCTTTAATAAATGCTAAAGGGAATTCTTCAGATTGAAAGGAAAGAACACAGTGGTTCAAAGCAGCATAAAGAAATAAAGACCAGTGATAAAGGTAATCATTTGGGTAATTATAAATGCCAGTATTATTGTATTGTATTGTTTCGTATATAACTCCATTTCTTACTTCCTGCTGGTGCTAAAATGAAATGCATAAAATATTGATAAATCTAGGTTTCTGGACATACAATGTACAAAGACATAAGTGATAACAAGTCTAAAAAAAGTGGGGGGTGCAGAGGAGTAAAGAAAATGTATATATGAATACATTTGAAGCTAAGTTGGCATCAAACCAAATATAATTATTATATATTTAGGATATAAAATTTTAACCCATAGTAACTATAAGGAAAATGGGTGAAAAATATATCCAGATAGAAGTGTGAGAAGTCACTCGATTTGACACAATGCCAAAAAGCAAATAAATATAAAAGTAGGCTTTAATAGAAGTGAGGGAAAAAAAAATTTGACTTACAAAGGGTAAACAGCAAAATGGCAGAAGAAAATCCTGTATTATCAGTAGTGACACAAATGTAAATGGATTAAATTTTCCAGTCAAAAGGCAGGGACTGGCAGAATAGATAAAAAAGCATGACCCAATGTTCTAGTTTGCTAGCTCTGGAATACAATATACCAGAAACAGAATGCCTTTTAAAAAAAGAGAATCTAATAAGCTGCTAGTTTACAGTTCTAAGGCTGATAAAATGTCCCAATTAAACAAGTCTACAGAAATGTCCAATCACAGGTATCTAGGGAAAGACATCTTGATTCAAGAAGGCCAGTGAAGTTCAGGATCTCCCTCTCAAGTGGAAGGGCACATGGCAAACACAGTCAGGGCTTCTCTCTCAGCTGGAAGGGCACATGGTGAACACGGCATCATCTGCTAGCTTTTTCTCCTGGCTTCTGGTTTCATGAAACTCCCCGGGAGGCATTTTCCTACTTCATCTCTAAAGGTTGCTGACTTGTGGACTCTCTGCTTCATGGTGCTGCAGCATTCTCTGCTCTCTCCGAATCTCCTTCTTTCTCCAAAATGTTTCCTCTTTTATAGGACTCCAGAAACTAATCAAGACCCACCCAAATGGGTGGAGACATGTCATCACCTAATCCAGTTTAACAACTACTCTTGATTAAATCACATCTCCAGGGAGATCTAATTACAGTTCCAAATTTACAATACTGAGTAAGGATTAGAAGAAATGGCTGCCTTTACAAAATGAGATTAAGATTAAAATTTGGCTTTTCTAGGGTTCATACATCATTTCAAATCAGCACACCCAACAATATGCTGCCTGCACGAGACTCACCTTAAAGTCAAACATACAAGTAGGTTGAGGGTGAAAGTATGGAAAATATATACCGTGCAAGTAGTAACCAAATGAGAGTTAGGGAGGCTATACTAATATTGGATAAAATAGACTTTAAGTAAAAAAGAGTTATGAGGGACAAAGATGATCATTACACTGATAAAATGGATAATTCAACAGGAAGATGTAACAATTATAAATATATATGCACCTAACAGAAGAGCCCATAATATACAAAGCAAATACTGAGAGATTTGAAGGGAGAAATTGATGGTTCTACATTTATAGGAGAGGAGACTTTAACACACCATTCTTGATAATGGATAGAACATCTAGTTGGAAGATCAATAAGGAAGTACAGGACTTGAATGATTTACTAAACCAACTAGACCTAACAGACATATATAGAGCACTGCACCCACTGAATGCAGAATACACATTCTTCTCAAGTGCACATGGATCGTTCTCCAGGATAGAACGTATGTTAGGTCACAAAACAATTTCAATACATTAAAAAGTATTGAAATTATACAGTGTATATTGTATGACTACAACATGATGCTAGAAGTCAGTAACAGAGGGAGAAGTGGAAAATTCATGAATATCTGGAAATTAAGCTTCATACTTGTAAACAACCAATGGGTTAAAGAGGAAATCAGAAGTGAAATTTGGAAATAAGTTGAGATGAATGAAAATGAAAAATATGGCATACCAAAATTTGTGAGATGCAGTAAAGATAGTGTGGAGAAGGAAATTTATAACTCTAAATGCTTACGTAGAAAAGAAGAAAGAGACTTAACCTCAAAATTGGAAAAACTAGAAAAAAAGGAGCAAATTAAACCTAAAGTGAGCAGAAAGAAGGAAATAAAGATGAGAGTGGAGATAAATGAAGTAGAAGATAACAACAACAACAAAATAGAGCGTGTCCA
>PVIY010035779.1:0-25992 GCA_004026745.1 Myrmecophaga tridactyla
TATATATGAGGAATAGAAAGGATTCCATTGTAATTTATACAAAAACAGCAAAATGCTGAAAATATTTACTTTCCATGATTTCTGTATTATGAAAATTTTCCTTTATATTATTAAACTAAACTGATATAGGAATGATTTTTACAGTAAAATATTTCTTTCTTTCTCATTCATGATTTCTTTGCTTCCTATCTCTCAACAACTTCCTCACATTAAAATCCAGGAATGTTTAATAAAATATGCAAAACCCAATGGATTTCTCTCTCTAATCAGCATGCATTTGTATTTTCAAACTCATTTTTTTATTTCCTGTACATAAAACTGAGCAATGTCTGAGTTCATTCTATCTAAATCTAGTAATTTAATTTCTTGATCTAGATTCAAAAATGTAGATTGTTCTTTTAAGAATTCTGGTCACTCAATGTTGTTTTCAATTTTCTTTGTGAATTAAACTGTTTCTGTCTTTACATCACCATATATCTACCTTGCTTTTTAACACAAAGAAGATATTTGTTTAGAAGTGGTATAGCCGTGGGAATTCTTGCAAAGAATGTATTAATTGAGTATCTTCATCATTACTTTTTATAAAAAATAGTTAAGAGTCTAACTACAGCTTCCTCATACATTGCTGTAAGAATATAAATTTATGCAACCACTTTGGAAAACAGTTTGACAATTCCTCAAACATTAAACACTGAGATGACATCAGCAAGATAGAAAAGGAAGAATTTCCAAATGCATGCCTCCCCAAAGAAACATTGAAAATTGTTTTTTTCAGAAACTGTAAGAACCAATTATTTGAGAAATCTGGAAAACAGTCAACAGTATACAGCAGTGAAGTGAATGCTGACTTAGAAAACAATAACCTAAACACAAGTTGTGAGTAGATATAGATGACTCCAAGTACTTAAATCCAAAAGTACCACACAGCCTCCCTTGCTAACAGTTGCACCCCTCTTCCTTATAAGGCAGCCATGATTTTTTAGAATTCCCATAATTTCCTCATTTGAAGAGTTACCTTTAAAATTTTCATTATATCTTCAAACTTGCCACTCCTGGATGGTATTCAAATCAGAGCCAGTATCATCCAGAAGATGGAGCATATAAATCAAATCACAATCAGAAGGAAAAGACTTACATGTGAAAAATTGTTACAAAATTTTGGTAATTAAAAGAAATATGGGAAATTGTGTTGATGTGCATTTCAATGATGCTAGTCTGGAGAAGAAATATCTATATTGAACTGATTTATTGAAATTAAGTTATTTATCAGAAATTCTGTATTCATGATGCACCTTGGGTAAGTGGGATAGGACAATAGAATTTGAAATGTCAAATATTCCTTAATATATAGTGATGAATCAAGAGATTGAAGAGATGGATACATTTGGATATTGGAACTATTCATCAACCACCTAACCATGTTCCCTAAGAGGGATCAGAGTTGAAACAAGCACAGATATCCTTGGAATGTCCAGTAGTGTTTTACTTTCTTTTTAAAAAATAAAAGGCAGTGGTGTTGGTGATGAAACTGGAAGATACTACTATGGAAATGCTGTCCTTAAATCTTGGGATGATGATGAAAGAAGGAGGCAGGACCAGAGTGGTAATAAAAATGACAATCCACAGAGAATAAAGCAATCATGAAATTCCTGGGACAGAAATAAAGGGGTAACTCACTGAGATAATTCTTATTCTAAAATGATAATAATAATTATATACCTAGGTCTTGTGATTGGAAGCTTGAATTATGTCATCAGCAGACTTTCTGACAATGCAGATTTGAGTTAGTTTACAAAACAAGAGCATGTTTGATGAAAAAGGAAGAATCTATTTAAGGAAGACCTTGAAATTTCACTTCATACATACCATAAATAACATGGCCAGTTTTCAATGATCAGTCGCCTTAAGAAGAAAAATATGAGCCTTGATTTGTAGATATCTCTTCATCATATAATTAGCTACAAGTAAACTATAGAATTGTTATATCCCACTCAGAAATGGCCATATAGCAAAGTGAGCATTGTATATTTTCAGTTTCAGAAACTTAAGTGGTACATATGAATAAAATGTTTGTAATGGAACCCAGAGTAAGTAGACATTTGTGTGCCATGAATTTTCAATAAAGTACCCCTCTAGACAGGAGACTTTATATCACTCTGGGTGATAAGGTGATCCATTGTGAGAAAACCATGCAGTTTTCCTTAATGATTCCTTTCAATATTGGATTGATAGTTTCAAAAATAACATGACCGTGTGGCAAGGATTAACTCTATGCATGAGCTCACTAGGGGTTATCTGGCTACTACAGCTTCTTAATATCAAATCTGCCAATAACAGAGAACAAGGCTAAATTTTTGGTCAAGCTCTATGTAGTAAAGAGAGCAACTAATTTCCTAGCATCAAATTGATAATTCTTACATGCCTTTTCTTCATAGTGGGAGCATTTATTTCTGCTCAGCGGAATATATACTTATTCTAAGTATGTGTTTGCTTTGCTTACCTTAATGCTTCCGTCAGCAGCAAGTTGTGTGTTACCATTTGTTTTATGCACTGCTAAAATGACCTCCATTAAATTAATTCTGAAAAAAGTCAATCATTTTGCAGCAAAAGAACTGAGGCAATGCCTTATATACTTATTGATTTGTCTTACCGCATACTATATCATCTAGAAATAGCCACAAAACAAGCTGTGTATTAATCCTTACTGATTTGTCTTTTCATTGCTTTATTCCATGGTTTGAAAATAACTATATATGTATATATATCATAATGTATTATATTAATTGTATTTTATTATGTTATTTAAAAAGCAGAAAGGGGCTCAGGATCACCCAAAGTCAAAGTCAGAAACTTATAGGACATTAGCTTTCTTCTTCTGGGGAGAAAATCAATGTACATTTTTGCAATAGAGATAGTTGCATCTTTGTGGAAGCATATTTATAACACTGTATTTTTTAAAAAATAAGTGTGAATTGATATTTGTATAAGTTAATATACAGAGCAAATATTGTCTATTGGGTCAATCACCTCATAGTCCAACCTTTTGTTTTATCTTTAGACACTAAGGAAGTATTTTTACCGAGGCTGCAAATAAAATGTAAAATAATTGTCTTTCTCAGGTGACCTGGTAATGAGAGTTCAGAAAATGATTAACATGTCCAGCTCAGATTCACTAACATGAGAAATGAATTTTTATTGGCATGCATAGGAAGAGAGGCAGAATTCAAGGAATCTCCTTTATGGATGCACTTGAAAATAGCAACTATAGGAAAGATTTCTAATTGTAGTTAAGTGTTGGTGTTTTAGCAGTAATAATTACTGATTGTGATGGAAACAGCTGCAGGCTTGGTAGCCTCATTCTACAGAGTTGCTTTGTAAAACTTTCCTGGAAGTTCATCTTGGAACATATTTCTTCAGCCCTACTAATAAATCCCTTTCTCTGATCCCTGCTAAAGCACCTATTCTCTTAAATTTAATCTTTCCTCAATTAAATGATACAAAATAATATTATATAAGTAAATAAGAGACAAATTTATCTATGAAAAAAATAAGACTATCATTAAAATAAATAAAACATGGGTAATATTGAAAGCACAAGAGCCAAATACGAAAATTAGAAATTTTACTACAATTATTGGAATTCAGAGCTTGACAGGTACCAAGTGGATTCATTGCAGATTATTTCAGCATATCAAGGCTTTATCAATCTGAATGTGCTTTATTTTTTCCTACAGCCCTACTTTGTGGTGCTTTATTTTCCAGTTTATTTTATGATTATTTTGATTTTTTTCCACAAGGTTATGTTTCTTTTGAATTTTATGGCTAGGATTTTATGGGTTTAATGTAAATTTTTCTTTAGGAGATTTCTTCTGCCAGGTACAGGTATCTCTACCTACAAAAGTCAATTTTAAAATAATCACTCAATTGTTTATTTTCTTTCCCACATATGATATAGATTTGAGATGTCCATTCTGTGAACCCATGGCCGCTAATTTTCAAGTGGACCTCCCCATCCCCACCCCACATTTCTCTTGCAGCAAACTCAAGATAGGCAACTTTTGTTTTGGTTTCCTCTGAAGGCCCACAATTATATATGCACTCTTCTTATTATACTTAATAAATTCCATGGTTACTAATCCTTTGATCTTTCTCTAGCATTGCCTGAGTCCCTGTAAAAAAATAATGTCACTGAGATTAACCTATAACCTTAGGATGATAGCAGACTAGAGATTTCTCTTTGGCTTCTCAAGATTATTTATTTGTTCTTTTATGTCTTTTTATCATTCCAAATATCTCTGTTGCTTTCTTTATAAAATTTTCAGTGTTATTCCAAATGACTAATTCTATAATTAATTATACAATTAATAAATAATATACTAAAGATAATCTTATTTATTGACATTTTTAATTTCAAGAGTTTTTTAACATTCTTTCCAAGATGAATAATTGATGCAATTGTTTCTTTTTTATTAGAGAATTAGACTTACAGAAAAAACATGCAGAAAACATTAAATATAGAATTCGTGCTCCCAGTACTAATATTTTACATTAATCCATTGCCTTTGTTACAATTGAAACATTATTATTATTACAGCAATAACTATAGTCCATAGTTCACATTGAAGTTCACTATGTTGTAAAGTTCTATAGTTGATGTAGCTTTTAAAAATTTTTATTCTCGTAACATATAAACCACTGAAAATTTCCCCTAGCTAACCAGATATAAAATTGCATTGTTAATTGCACTCACAATGTTGTGCTACCATCACCACCAACCATTAACACAATTTCTTTCTGTCTTTAACACAATTTTTAATTGTTTCTTTTAAACCACCAGTTATTTCTGTCTTAACTAGCATTGGTTATTTTTGGACATTACTCTATTTTTTGAGAAGTTAAAATATTTTAGATAATGCCTATTTTTGTGTTACTTTATTTTATGTTGGGTGGTTTTTAATTTACACAATTTTAGCAGTTGCCTGCTTCTATTAACATTCGATTTCTCCATCTTTTACCATAATTGTGTGGCATTCAGGTTTGCAAACTCTTATTGGGTCGTCTCTCTGTGTCTCTCTCTGTCCCTCTTGGTTCATCTTTTCTCCCAGATGTTTAGGGATCTGTACGTGGCCAGCCTGTGGTGCCCCAGTGTAGTATCAAGTACTTTGACATGTTATAGCTCATGCTGCATTGCAATATTGAGAGGATTAAGGATTTAACATTGAAGATACACACATTCCAATTTAGTATTACATCCAAGTAAAACAGAAGATGAATTTTTTTACTTTGTAATCACATGGCATTGAATGAGAACTCCCTCTTCAATATGACTGAGGTTTTCCATAGGACTGAGATTCAGTAGGACTGTCAGCAAGAATCCCAGAGATTAAACCCCAGAAGCAACTCTCAGGTAAAATCCACAGGCTGATGGGCAGCAATAATCTTCTATAACCATAGAAAGCAAATATCTATTGCCATTACCTCATTCTAAACTCTTACCCTGGTCACAAATTTGGATTTTTTTCTGTAAAAGTACAAGGGTCTATTTGTATTTGGAAAAATATAATCCAAATAAACTCTATATGTTAGTAAATGGTATTTGTATTTTATTAATTCATTTGCTCATTTTTCTAATATTCTGCATATAAATTGAGTGTCAATGTTTCAGATTCTTTTCTTTTACTTTCACTACTTAGCTTTCAAGGGTGATATTTTCCCAACTCTTTCTGTTTATGTCCATGTGTGTTCTCCTTCCCATGGGTGTATAGGACATTTGACTCACTTCTAACCAACAGAATATGACAAAGATGAAGTAACAACACTCTTAACGATTACTGAACCTCATATAAGACTATTGCTAACAGCCTTCATCTAGAGTCTCTCTTTCTCTGCTATTGCCTTAGGAGAAGGAAACTTTCATGAATTCTGCAGACGTAAGTAAATTAATTCCATGTACACTTAATGAACAAAACCTGAGTAAGCCCTACAGCTCCCACCTTTAGTTCAATTTCCAAGTGAAGATCCACCCCTTGTGACATGTTGATGACTGGTCTGCAGAAGACCCACCTAAGCATTTCCTGGACTCCTGAGCTATAGAATCCATGTGATAATAAATATGTGCAATCCAAAAGGCTAAGTTTATAGTAATGTGTTATTCAGAACATTGAATTCATATACCAGGTACCTTTCTTACCCTCAGAAGTGAGGATAGATTTTTTTTCAGAAAACCAGTTCAGATTCTGTAAAATTTTAAATCCCATACTTTAAACACCCTGGTAATCCAAAATCTAATGCACCAATTTCATTCATTTTCCATTTAATTACATTTGCTTTTGAAGTATCTTCTCATTAATTTTATCATTTTTATTTTTTGTCATCTTTAAGACATCATTAACTTTCATCCATTCCATAACATTCCTACATTTCATCTTTATGATGTAATGTGAAAGTCAGATGTCTTTTATGAACTAATTGTGTCAAGGGCTTGAGTTATGGGTTACTCTATTCTCCCTTTTAATATATTATTTTAGGAGATGTATGGAAATATTTTAATTTCGGTACTCACAATATTCATAAAAGAAAATGGATCTTGGAAAAGTAATTTTTTACCCTCCCATGTCCCCAAGTAGAAAATGGTAGAAGGGAAGTCATCAGTAATTACATCTTATCCGGCATAGACTCTCCTTTAATGCTTAATTACACTAATAGAAAACCTTCTACCCATATAATAAAAAAAAATAAGCCATTAGAGAAGCAACAGAGTACTATTTCTTAACTCAAATCCACTGTATCTCAAACAATCAAAAGCAAGTTCTGTCTCTTCAACAAAGGGAAAGACAAAGTATAATCACTACATACTTCTTTGGGTAATATTCATTCGTCTTATAGTTCGGTAAATATCCCTCTTTACCATCTTGCAAGATGACACAAATTTAAAAGGCCAGCACCAACACTGTTTCTTTTATAAACTATTTGGGAAAATGTGGATGGATAAGGGAATAAGAAAAATATATTGACAAGTAACCCTGTGTTGTTTTCTGCAGTTTTTTTATAAAGCCATTATTCATAAAGTGTATCATTCAGGATGGACTATGGTGTACTTCATTAATAAATAACGTCAAAATATCAAAGGCATAAAATAAATTTATTTCTCACTCCCAATTCATGTCAGATACAGATTGGCAGAAGACTCGCCTCCACATTTTGCTCCAACTGGGGTCCAAGAAAATATTTGATTTATCATCAGTAAGTGGTGGGAAGAAGAAAGGTGGAGAATAACTCAGAAGTCAATACATACTCCCATTTGTAATTGACATGATATTTCTGCCTATATTTCATGGTTGTAAATAGTCTAAAAGAAATAACGTAATTATGAAAGAAAGAAATTGATATCATACTAATTGTCAGAAAAGTGAATGTGCCAATTTTTTGCAGAGCATTTTTCAGTTTCAAACCTACCCTTCAATATCTAACCCTAAAATATGGGGATCTGTTCTGCAAAGTGCATTTCCAGTTTCCTTTGCCAGCTGATTTCCTGACATTAGAGCAAAATTGAAAAATGGCAGTGAAGGAAAGGGATTTTTTTCTTTTTTTCCCCTAGGTATCTGTATGACCCCAACATAGAGACAATTCTTAGAGACAACTGGCCCCAGCTTTAGCTTATAGAATCATCTTATCATTCTTTTTATGTCTTTGCATAAGTACTAATATCTCTGTTTTTATTTATCTTTTCAGTTTCTTGTGTCCTTCCTCTTTTTACTTTGTCAAACTTGCCAAAGGTTTGTTGATTTTCTTGAAGAATGAATTTTTGTTTTCATTGATTCTTTGTATTCATTATTCTCTAATTCATTTATCTTGGCTCTAATCTTTTGTATTTCCTTCCTTTTGCTTGCTTTGCTTTTAGTTTGTTCAACATTTTCTAGATTATCTGATTATGAGGTTAGGTATCAGATTTGATATCTTTCTGCTTTTTTAATGTAATCATTAAAGCTGTAAATTTCCTTTGCAACACATATGCTCTATTCTATACATTTTAGTATGTTGTGTTTTCATTTTAATTCCCATTAGCATATCTATTAATTTCCCTTTGATTTCTTCCTTGATCCATTGGCTGTTTAATATAGTGCATTATTTAATTTCCACGCATTTGTGAATTTTCCATCCTCCTCTATTATTGATTTCTAGCTTCGTTCCATTATTGTCAGAAAAAACACAGTGTATGATTTCAATATTTTAAAATTTATTGACAGTTTTTTATTAGATAACTGCATGGTCTATCCTAGTGAGTGATCCATGTGCACTAGAGAAGAATGCTGCTATTGGATGAAGTGTCAGGTCTAGTTACTTTCCCCAAGATCTTAAGTAGCTGATCAAAGCACTGGCCAGTGATCAGACCACACACCTTTGGATTTTTTAAGACCAGGTCCATATATGACTGAACAGCTTTATTTTCTTTAATAATTATTTTATTCTATATCATTCATAGTGGGTTTTTTCCTCTTCTCAAACTAACATGCATGCCATCCTTCTCTGTTGATTTCAAAACTCATGCAGAGAAGATATACTAATACATAAAAGTAGACTAGTTTTCTCATTATTTTAGCACATAAATTTTGCATGTTCTCTAAAATATGTGTAATCTTCCCCACAGATAACTGCTTACCTGTAGATATATTTTAATCAGTTACAGGCATCCTGTTCTACAGCGAATCTCTAACTTTTTCTGGTACCAATTCAAGTTGGTTTTTCATCATCCTTTAATATTCTAACTATATTTTCTTCAATAAAGTGTATTGAAATATAAACTATTACATTATATATAATATATTATATAAAATATAAAATAAAAATATTTGTTTTTCTTACATTTCCTATAATTTTGCATTATTTTAAATTAAAGAACATATCATCTCCATGCCTTAGAGGATATGTAGATAGTTTTCCAAATGCTTTTTTCTGTAGATAGATTTAATTTAATTAAATTTCTATATTTAGGTACTTTCTAAAAACTCAAGTATGCTATTGTTTACCTGGCTGGTCTTTTGGTATATAGTAGATATTTCACACTAAGAGGTTGTAGGAAGAGGTTGAGACCAAAGTATGCTTGAACCCAAAGGGTATGTATTTCAAGACCTGGTAAATAATTCAGTAGATTGAAGGCTATAAACAATGTTGCCATTGGTCAGACATCAGCATTCTATTCTGATTCTCTCTTTGGAAAATAAAATGAGGGCTCCAGTTTTCTCTCTTTAAGGAAACAGATATTTCTCTAGGTTATCATATCTTGAAAGACCTAAGCTTGTTTATGTGAACTTTAACCCTCCACTCTGGGAATTAGACTCCATCTTAATGGCAACATTTTATGTTTCTCTGTAGATGCTGTAGTGAGAGGCTTAATTTGTTTTCTTTTAATAGCTAATGATGATGATACACAATTAGTTTCTTTTCTGCAAGAATTCCCAGGGTCCTACACACCAGATCTCAATGTATATCCTGATTGTAATAAAGAGCAAAGATAAATCAATCGTGCTATAGAGAATAAAACCACTTTGCATCATAAATGGGTTATTACATGATCATTTGAGTGACAGATTTCTTAAAAGAAAAGTCTACTTTTTTGAGTATAGATCAAGAAATTAAATTTTTAGATATTAAGTATAGTGTATGCAGACGTTATTCCGTTTCATATGTAGGGAAACCAGAAAAACATTTTTGAAAATGTCACTGTATGCTGATTAGAGATGGAAATTCACTGGGGTTTGAATTTTTATTAAGCATTCTTGGATTTTAATGTTAATGAGGAGTTCAATGTTGGAAGAAAAAAATAAACGTAGGTTAGAAATGAAGAAATATTTTATTGGGAATATCATTCCTATTGAATTTTGTTTAATAATACAAAGGATATGCTTCCCAATGTGGAGATCATGGAAAGTATTTTCGGCATGTTCTTGTTTCTGTACCAGGTAGTTACAATGTAATCCTTTCTATTCCATAAATATGATCATAAGATTAAGACAATTAAATCCAGAATTAGAAACGATAAATATATTTGTGTAATTCATGATTAACCTTTAATATACATATTGAAAAGATTGATTTATGAATTTCTCTCTTAAAGTAACACCATGAACAACACTTTCCAATAATTTATATTACTAATAGTAACTAGTACATATCCTTTTATATTTAGGAATGGCTTGTGTAGATACATATTACTGGATATAAAATTGTATTTCTTATATTGACATAGTAAGTTTGAAACTGCACATTTGGGAAAAATAAATGTAAATTTAATGCATATATTAATTCTGATACATATTGTGCTAAAATTCATAAAGGCTCTTTCCACTGAAAAAGTTCAAATTGCCAATATGGAGCACAAAGACCATCCAGAAATAGTATCCTCAGAGTATGGCCAAATTTCCAAGAACTAAATAAGAAATATCAGGCCTGATTAGTTGCCTAAAGTATGAAAGTTGACAGTAAATGTATACTGTATGCAGAGATTGTTGAAAGAGATTGAGTAAAATATTATTCTAACAAAACATCTTAAAATAAATATATGCTTTCTTATGGATTCAGTAAGATTGCTTTAATTATTTCTCATAATTTTAAACAGATACTAAAAAAATTTCAGAGAAACTTCCAGATACTTATAAAAAATATGTTAAACCCATTCTGTTGCAAAGCAAAGAAGATATGAAAAGAAAATTCATAAAATGAGTGAAAAGAGAAGAAGATAAGATGAAAAGGATTAAGCCTGAGATTCTGACAGTTATGTGAAAAAGTTAAAAACAGAGGAGCGACTAGGATATCACTGATGATGGGCGACAAGAACTTGATGCACAAATATTTCTGTATATTCCCACTTCTTAGAGCTGGAGAAAGAAAAAACATAGGTAATCACATATCATTACAGAAAATGTTTCATCTGAGTTATTTGGCTCTTTCATATCACTTTCAAATCTGTGCACGGTGAAGCCTTTTAAAGTTAAAAATAATTATCTATTTTTTCCCAGATCAGATGTAGTCCAGAAGGAATTTAGCCATGAAGAACCATACACTGGTGACAACATTCATTCTACTAGGACTGACAGATGACCCCAATTGGCAAATTGTAATTTTCCTTTTTGTATTTCTAACATATTTATTGAGTATCACTGGAAATCTGACAATCATCCTGCTCACCCTGGTGGATTCCCACCTCAAAACACCCATGTATTTCTTCCTTCGGAATTTCTCCTTATTAGAAATTTCACTGACATCCACCTGCATCCCTAAATTCCTGGTCAGCATTGTGACTATGGATAAAACAATTTCCTATGATGCTTGTTTTATGCAATTGTTTTTTTTCATCTTCTTGGGTGCATCGGAGTTTTTCCTGTTGGCTTCCATGTCCTATGACCTTTATGTGGCCATCTGCAAACCCCTTCATTATGACACTATTATGAACAGCAGAGTCTGCACCCAGCTGGTCCTAGGCTCTTGGTTGAGTGGGTTGTTTACAATCTCTCCTGGCCTTATCATGGTCCTGGAGTTGGAATTCTGTGATGCCAATATTATTGACCACTTTATCTGCGACTATTCTCCCGTCCTGAAGCTCTCCTGCACAGATACACATGTCATAGAACTGTTAAGTTTTATTTTAGCCATTGTCACACTCCTGCTTACATTGGCCCTGGTGATACTCTCCTACGCAAATATCATGAGAACAATTCTGAAGATTCCTTCTGTCCAGCAGAGGAAAAAGGCATTTTCTACCTGTTCCTCCCACATGATTGTTGTTTCTATCTCTTATGGCAGCTGCATTTTTATGTATATTAAGCCTTCTGCAGAGGAAAGGGTATCTTTAAACAAGGTGGTAGCATTACTCAGCACTTCAGTTGCACCTGCATTAAATCCATTTATTTATACTCTAAGAAATAAACAAGTGAAACAGGCCCTGAAAAATATAATAAATAATCTCGTTTTTATTACCTTAAAATAATAGCTTTAGCTTTTGTGAAAGCACACCACTAAAGCTTATTGAAAAGTGCCACATATATCAACTACCCTTTTAACATATTCATTTATTTTATTTTTACATAATGATAAACATCAAAGTCAATCAGAAGCAGTTTTTTGTCTTATTTTCTGTATTAATAGTCTTTTATCCATTGCTGGAATCACTTAATTCTTTGAATTTAATTCTTTGATTTCATCCAATCTCAAGATATTCGGAGATTCCTTTTGGAAATCCAATCTCTTCATGATTTTTGTGCCTAGATGTGCCTAGATGATAGATCATATTTGAATCTACAAGTAATTTTTAATCTCTAGAAATAAATTTCTTTATATACTACAGAGTGTATATATTTTAGCAACATATATGATATTACCAGGAACATAATATTAAACTTCAATAGAGGTATTCATGTTTAGACTTAAAAGTTTCCCAAATTTCTATTTATCTGTAAATCAGATGAAAGCTTTTTTCATTTAAATAATAGGGCTTTACATCAGCAGCTATTTAAAAATATCTAGATAAGGTGGGCTACAGTGGCTCAGCAGGCAGAGTTTTCACTGGCCATGCCAGAGACCTGGGTTCATTTCTCGGTGCCTGCCCATGCAAAAAAAAGAAAAAATATATATATATATATACACACAGACGCATATATATATATTTATCTATTTATATTAATATAGACTATACCACAGTCACATTTTAAGTAAATGCTTAATATTAAATTGATATCTAGGTTTTAAAATTCAAATTCAAATTACACAGGTAATAACTGTGCAATACTGTCTGTTATGTACATCAATGGGAATATTTGATCTTGAAAAAAGAGGGAATGAGTAACAATTATGCTAAAATATTTCAAAATCCAAATTATATCAGTATAATTCTAGGAGACACAAATGAAACTTCTGTTTTAGATTTCTGAGATATGCATTTTAACAGATGCAGACAGTTTTTATGTTGCAATATTTTGCCATATTTTCTGTTGTGTGTTTCTTTGCATATGCCCTCTCGTTCTCTGGTATTCCTATCTTTTTATTTTACGTATCATGTTCTGAATAATCACTAATGTTCTTCTGTTTTCTCTTGAGAGGTCACACTCTCTTTTATGTTATACTTTTTATTCAGCATGTATCTCGACACCATCATTCAACAGGCATATTTGTTTAATTAGAAATTCAAATGGCAGACTATAGCACTTTGTTTAAATTTAATTTGTTATATAACAACTCCATTATTCTCTTTCCCTTTCCCTTGATTAACATTTCTTCATAGTACATAGTATTAACTATTATTCTAAGATTAATTATTTGTTTCAAATAGTGGAATATCAGGTATGTGAAAATAGGGGTTTAATTTGTTCACCCCTCTGTTCCCAAAGCCTAGCACTGTAGTACATGTACTGCTCAATTATAAACAATAACAAACACCAACTCTAGAATAATAATATCTTTCTAATTTGCTTTAGTATTTGTTTGTTTCATCACCCCTTTTAAATAAACTTTGTCAGAGTTTTTTCTGAATACCCTCATGTTCACTTATGGTAAACAAAAAGCACATATTCTACTTACAAGGGTAATGATGTATATATTTAAATGAGGTTACAGATATTTCATTTTAGTTTACTTTTCAACTCAATCTGGTAATATTTCATTAATTTAATCATGTGTTAATAATTATTACATATTCTTTTTCATAATTTAACCTGAGATATTTCTATGCCTATCTATGTCTGTATCTATCAGCTTTATGTCTATATCAGCAATTATATTTTACTTTTAAAAATCCTTTTTTCCAGTTAGATATCTGTGTTTTCTCTTCTTTTATATGATTATTTTTCCCCGGGTGTAATAGTTATCTTCCACATTTTTGACTCATCATTGTTTCCACACCTTTAAATTTTCTTCTGGCATTTCCTGAATTTTCAGAGAGCTTTTTGTATTAGTCCTCTTACTGCTGCTTCGATTTGCTACAACATCAAATTTAGTGGACTCTTAAAGATCTTACTTATAATTCTATTTTACTTTTTTTTCACAAATGTTTATTATATTGAACATCCTTCTTTTATGCCATTTTTTATAATCTTGCTTACTATTCATTCTTATTATTGGCATAATCAGCTTGTACTTTTCCTGGCTTTATATTTCCCTTTTAATAAAATCATTTTTTTGTTTGTTTATTTTTATACAGTATTGAACTTACCCAGCCAGCTCTGAAACTTATTTCTGTATCTGGCACTTTTCAGAAATAGACCTTTCTTCTTTTACTTTTCTTATTTCTTTTCTTTTCTTGTTTTCTTTCTTTCTTCTTTTCTATTTAGTGAGCTGGGTACTGGCAATTTTTTACATATTTTCTTTTACATAAATATCTATATTCCATTCTAAATTTTTCTTTGTTTTTCATCCTTTCTTCTTACTGACAACCAAATCTTCTTTGATGTCATGTACTTACATGGCACACAGCAGTTTACTGCTCCAACTATTACTTTTTCTCTGTGACATATTCCAGTATAACATTCATAAATGATCTAATTCTCTGAACTAAAGGACTCAATAAACAATTAAATTATCAAGATTTTGCCTAAAATTATTTTATATGTGTGTGTCATATCAACATCCATGGAATTTCCCACTGTTGGGTTGGCCCTATATATCTATTAGAGATAAGTGATTATGTATAAAAACATCAGAAGACTACTTCACAAATCAAAAGTTATGCAGATAGAAATGTAAATCTCTATTTTCTTAAAAACAAAGCCACATAAACAATACCCTACTTTCTGAATCTGTAGCCAGAGAAGAGGGAAGATTCAACCTTCTTTCTCTCATTTTCAGGTGTACTCAATTTCTTGAGTGATTCCTTCATAGGCTTGGTGATCATGATATTTATTTGCATTTTCATATTCTTCCTCTTTAATATTTATTTTCTAAATACAAATCCACTACCCTTTGATTAGTGGAGGCCCTTCAGAAATTCTACATTGATTCTTTGCAATTTTCCTAATGGTGAAAATTTTCATTGTAAACTCTTTCCATAAGTATTTTGTAATTACGGAGCTACAGACTTCAGAGGACATTTTTACACAAGTTCTTTTTTAAATCCATAATATTCCAGCTTAATCTACCTAGGTAGATCAGAATCCACATCTCCATCCTTCCATTCTCCAAAAGTTACTCTTAAATTCTTTTCAATGATGGCCTTAATTTTATTCTCTTCTTCAATTTGTGTAAACTTTCCATCATTTACAAACACTTTACTATGAATTTTCACATGAATAATTAATCTACTATATATAATTTGTCAAATTTAACTAAAGGCTCCTGAATTACTATTTCTTCATATACTTCCCCTCTTATTTAAAGTAGGAATCGAAAAGAAAGCACCACTTTAAAGGTCTGAGATTATATTTCTCTGCATTTTTATTGCTACCATGAGCCTCTAAATATCCAAGTCTACATTTCTCTTGCATGCAAGAGATTGTAAAGGCCCTTTTCAAGTAAGGAAATGATAGTTATAGGAACAATACACTTCCTGTTTTATAAGAAAGAGGATAATAGTAATTATTCACTGGAGAGGAATTTAAAGATAAGCCAAAGTAATATGAACCTATGGAGTTTGAATACATGAATACTACAAAAATATGTTAATAAGTTGAATTGTTTTATAATCCAATTTATTTTTTAAAGTAGTTAAAATAACCAAAACACTTAAATTCCCATATTTTCTTTCCTGATTTCAAATTTAATAATTTCTTACTGTCACTTATGCAAACATAAATCTTTGACATCTAATAAAATGTAAACATATTAAACAAAATGACAGTGAATCTGCTGGGCAGCATCATAGGTAATATTGAATGAGAGTATCAACCCCAGTTTGATATTAATGAAAACAACAATAAATCCTAAATTCACACTCTCCACAGGTGAACCCCACTAACACAGCATTTATCCAGGAAAAGTCTTCTAACTCTGCTTCAGCATAGAATTGGGTGATGTATTTGCTCCTTGAACAAATGTTTAAGGTCAGGGCTTTATGATCTGAGAATGTAGTGTTCAACCTAAATGCAAAGCAAATGCTGTATGAATTCTAAAAGGAAAAATATAGTATATCATGTTCTTGCCATATATGTTATGGACCAAATCCTTGATGATATTATTGAAATGCCTCTTCTTCATTTCTAAATATTGTCATAGTTTGAAATGAAAATACAAATTACATAACGTGAAACATCCCCAGTTTAAGGATATAATGCAATGAATTTGCTCAAACATGTATATATCATATATATCATAAATACATATCTGTATAACCACAAGAAAGGGGGTGATCTGATAATTTATAACTCATAGATGAAAATAAATATAGCAATCAAGAAACAGAATCAGGTAAATAGTGAGATTTAATAAACAATCTACTAGTTC
Organism: Myrmecophaga tridactyla; assembly: GCA_004026745.1. Taxonomy (NCBI): domain Eukaryota; kingdom Metazoa; phylum Chordata; class Mammalia; order Pilosa; family Myrmecophagidae; genus Myrmecophaga; species Myrmecophaga tridactyla. The sequence continues at coordinate 16,423 of PVIY010035779.1, forward strand.
AGTTCTCTATATATTACTGTAATGAACAGAAGATTATAGGTAGCATAAACCCTTTCATTATTCTTTTATTCTTCTGGGATGAAGCCTTATTGAACAGTTCAAGCATATATATTTCACTTGAGTGAAGAAGTATGGGGATTCTACTCCCAGGGTAAAAACAGGAAAAAAAATCCCCAGACATAGAAAACACTAAGAAATGAACACCACACTTAAAATGAAACATTTTTAATTAGGCAACCTTGGAAGAATTACTGAGATGACTAAGAACAGAAACCAAAACCTCAAGGGATGCTATTTGAGTTTGTAGAGTAGAGAGCTGGCAGATACATCACTCCCTCTCTCATAAAAGCATTAAAAAAAAAAAACTGGACAAACTGCAAATTAATGGCTTTTCTTAAAAGCATGTTGCAATTAAGATTTCAGGGAAGACAACTAACACCTAAATTGAGAGGGACAGAGGTGCCAGCAGGGAGAAACAGGAATCACATTATTACTTATCTGTAGTGTAAAAGCATCCTTAAACACTTTATAAACATGTGAAAAGATTCAGAATTCAATCAGAGATTTTAATGAATTGCTAAATGCTGAATATGGGCTATTAGGATAATGGGAAACCTCTAGGGGTCCAGAGATGGGGATTTGGGCTCCTTCCACAGCAAACATGAAGCACAGCCCAACATCTGGTAGATTAAAGCAAAAATCCACACTAAAGGTCTACCAGAAGGAAAGGCATTTTCAATCTTGAGCATAATAAATCAAAATTACCTCAGTGACAATTGTCTTCAACAACTTGAAATTCGTTCAACAAGAATTAATGAGATATACTTAAAGTAGAGATATACTGGTCCGATTAAACCAAATAATCATCACAACTGGAATCTGGTATGATAGACATTTTGAATGAATCAGACAGGGAAATGAAAATTGGAAAAACCATGATTAATATGTAAAAGACTAATTGAGGAAGTAGATAGTATACTCAGTTTTATAATTAGAATTTATTAATATTTAAAAGACTAATGGAAGAGTTAGGTAGTACATGCAGTTTTATAATTTTAATTTCAGCAGAGTACTAGAAAATGTAAGAAAGACTAAAATGGAAATGCTGGAAATAGAGAAAAAAACTCATAGGAATAGTGATGAAAAAATAGTATACTTTTTCTACTAACATTTGCCTAGGCATGTTAGTATACTAAGTATAGTCAAGGAAGAAAACAGAGAACTTGAAGCTAGGTCAAAAGATGTCTCCAACTCTCATTCAATACCACCTAATTCATTTGAAACTTTCCCCACATTTTGTTCACTAACCTCCAATTCTAGCAGAGAGGAACCTGGCTTCCACCAACCAACATCCTTTTGCTTTTATTTTTTCAATTCCAGCATGCATGTATAGTGGTTTTAGAAATGGTATCCTATAACTCTGTGAGAATCAACTTTACCATGTATTCAAGCAATGTTCTTACTCTTACAATCCACAATCATCTCCAATATTACTTATGTCAGCCACTTTTTACCCCATCCTTTTCAGTTAGGTTATACTACAGTATAGTAATACATTTAGATTATTTTTTAATAGTCTGCATTGCATTCTGACCTCCCCATCTTTTAATGATATTTAAATGTTGCTGATATTGAAGTTCCCTGTTTGTATGGTAAAGTTCAATGAATTTTGACCACCGTGTAATATGATGTATCCACAAATACAACATCACACAGAATAGTTTCACCAAACCAAAAAACATTTTTCACCAATTCAGTCACTCCTCTTTCCCAAAACACTGACAACCACTGGTCTATTTAATGGCCTTATAATTTTGCACTTCCCAGGATGTCAGTTTATGTAGCCCTTCAGTCTGCCTCCTTTTACCTAGAAATATGCATGTAGGATTCCTCCACATGGTGGTTGGATTGAGAGTTTATAGTTTTAATCACTATATAGTATTCCATTGTTGCTCTACAGATTTATTTTTTGTTTGCAATCTATTCCTCTATTGAGGGATTTATGGGCTGCTACCAGCTTAAGTGATTTTAAACTAAGCTGTACTGAAAAAAATTTACATGCAAGTTTTAGTGTGGACTGAAAAAATTATGATCTTATAGTTTAAAATTTAATAAAAATATCTATAATGCCTATACAGACTCATAAACTGGATTTTTGATGCCTGGTATTCAGTTTTCTGTATGTAACAGTCATTTTATTGATAATGCACTTTTTACAGTTGCTCAGAGATATGGTAAGTTCAGGGGAAATTGGAAAATGTTTTGATTCTAATTATTTTCAATTGAAATGTGCACAGATTTTAATATGATAAATATTACCTTTTGGAAAAAGATATGATGATTTTTGATGAGATTTTATCAGTGCTATTACTATGCCACAGGGCATAGGCATGGGCAGGCTCTGGGAATCAAACCCAGGTCTCCAGCATGGCAGGCAAGCATTCCACATAAGCTTTTATTAGCCATCATAGTCTGTTGTTTTGGATTTAAATATGTTGTTTATTTTCGCTCATTGAAAAATTTTAATAGCCTTCAACAATTTTTTTTCTGCTATTACTTTTTTATATATTTTTTATTGAGAAATTTCCATATACATGCATTCTATGTAGGGAGTACAATCAATGGCTGACAATATCATCACGTTGTTATGTATTCATCACCACAGTCATTTTTAAATACATTTGCATCACTCCAGAAAAAGAAATAAAAAGCAGAAAGAAAAAACTCATATGTAAAATACATCTTACCCCTCCCTCTCATTGACCACTAGTATTTCCATCTACCCAGTTTATTTTACCCTTTATCTCCCTTATTATTTACTTATTTTTTAACCATATTTTTTTACTCAACTTTCCACACCCTGGATAAAAGGAGCATCAGACACAAGGTTTTCACAATCACACAGCCACATTGTAACATTATATCTTATATAGCCATCTCTAAGTATCTGTGCTGCTAGAAATACTTTTAAACAATAGACTAGCAAGCCTAAAAGATGGGCTCATAAGGCTGAGTTAATGGAAAATTTGGAAAGTAAATGGACTGATTCAAATCTGGTATTTGAAAAATGTGGCAGATGATTTTAATAATAGTCTGGGATTGCCACATTATTTGAAGAAACAATATTTCACAGTACAAAGTGTCATTCTTGAAATATTCTTAAGGAATATGGTTCAAAGTATGAGAAAAATGAGGGAAGGTATAATTTGAATTGCAGTAATAACTAGGAATATGATTAGGTTATTATCAAACAGAAGACACTATTTAGGAATTTGCTGTAGAATTTTATTACTTCAAACTTGTCTACCATCTGAATTCATGGCTTTTTAAAAATTTTTGTAAATTTTTTTTTTTTTTGAATTCATGGCTTTTAAAATCTGAGTTTCCATATTTGTTTTGGAAACCATGACATCGTGAACCAGTTAATTTTGGAGTATCAATTTAAACATATATAAAATATAAACATTAATATTTACCTTTTTGGTTGGTGTGAGTTTAAAATTTGGTGGAAAAATTATTACTGAATTCTAAGAGTATATTGGCGAACTCTAAAATATCATTATTTTTTTGTTTCCTGGACCTAAGAACTAATATTTTGGGCACTCTAAGATTATGGCGCAAAATATTTACCCCATAAGAGCAACTAACTTCTACCATATTGTGCCTGAGGGAGATTTTTCAGCACTGTATTTCAGGTTCCAATTATGAAATTACAGAAGAGTACCCATTTGAGGGCATAGTGCTTACTGATCTGCACGTGTGCTCTCATTTATCAGTTGCATGGACTATGTATAATTGATGTCCCTCTACACCTGAGGACCTGATAAGTTCGAAACAAAGTGCACAATATCCCAGAATTATTATCATCTTTCTTAGCATACACCTTTTATAGCTGTATGTAGGAAAAACTGACCTATCCCATACCAATAGAGTTCTATTTGTTCCCTGATGACATTTTTAAAGGCCAAATAACTTTAGCGGTATTTTGATAGCAAGTCACTAATCACCGATAAGCCATTACCACAGTTATCCAAAACATTTGAAAAGAGGCAATCAACCAGAAAATTCAGAAGTGGCAAAAGGCCCTGGTTCATACAAAGAAATGTGCCACAAATGACATCAAGGAGTTTCATAGCTTCTGTCCTTCTCTCCTTTCTGATTGTGATGAGACAAAGAACACAAAAGGAATTATAAGATACTGTAGACTCACAAAAAGTTCTTCAGTGAATTCCAAATATAGAATATATTCACTTCATTCCCTAAGAATGCTATGGGTATCAGTTTGCATTTAAACACAAGCTTATTGTTCAAGATAAATCAGGTGACATAAATAAACAACTATATATTGATACTGAAAAATCTCTAAGATAGTACATTACTGTAAAAATGTAAGTGTATCATAGTGGTCAGTAAGTCAATCTATTAGCAGAAGGCATGTGCTTTGTAATCAGATTATATTTATTTTAATACAGATTTTACCTTACTATTTCTGTGACATTGGACTTATTTCTTAATTCTTCTCAACATTAGTTGTCTCACCTATAAAATGCAGAGGTTAAATATCTACCTCTTGGGAAATTTATAAAGAATAAATTAGATACTCTATTGTGAAATGGTAGATTCTGTACAGTCAATTATAGTAATTAAGAATAGGCCAACATTCTATTTACTGGGGTTAAGTGACATATAGGGACCAATTCTGGACACTCACATTTACTTTTCTAAGTTAGGAAGACATGAAACAATAGGGGCATTTAAGTTAATTTTCAAATGTGTAAAATGTAGATTAATCAGAGAGTTGAAATTATGAGCAGAAAGTTTTTGTCTCAAAGAAATTCTAGATCTAGAAGAACATATTGAAAAGTGTAGAATTCAGGCACATGTTATTCCAAAATGGTTTACGGCATTAGAATGCCTTTTTCCTTTTCTGTGCAGATGGATTCTTCAAAATTGTCCGTATGATAAATGTATATGAGACAATCACTAGCATGAGAGTGACAAGAAGTGTCACTAAGTTTATACTAAAACCGAATATTTGTATGTGCTTATCTATGTGAAAGAGCTAAAGGACAGGGTCATAGCTACATACAAAATGATCAATGATATTGTCATTACAGAAATCCATGATGACTCCTGGAAAAGAAACCAACCAAGAAAAGAAAGTCCAACTTGGACTTGACTCTGCTAGTCATGATGGTTGTATAATGCAGGGGTTTGCAGATGGCTACATAGTGGCTATATGACATGGCTGTTAATAAGAAAAATCCTGCTGCTGCAAATAAAAAGTACAGAAATAACTGAACTTCAAAACCATTAGAGGTAGTTGTATTTTCTTTTGTTGCTATGCTGATGAGGAATTTTGGAATAGCTTGATATCATTGAGATGTCTCAAAGGGAAAAGGTTTTCAGGTAAAAGTACATGGGTGGTTTTAGTTGGGAATCAAGGAAAATAAGGGTGATAGCCAGGTTTCCTAAGATATTAATAAAAAATATCTTAGGTCATAAATATAAAAAGTAAGGGCAGAAATTACTAGTTTGAATTATTTGTCAACCCCAACCACAGGATATACACTGTTTAGCTTTGTATATTTTATCATGGTTATACCCATATTTCTGTCAGATCTAGAAAGAAAATTAGAAGTCACATCAAGCCATAACTTTTTAACATACTTTTTTGAAAGTGTATTTGAAAGGCCAAATGAGTCAGTACAAAATTGCTTTAAAAATAATATACACAGGCTAAAAATATAAAAATAAAAATAATATATGCAGGCTAAACCATGTAATAGATGTCATTATACATCTTTCCTATTTGATTTCAAATCACATGTTCATTTACTGTATATACTACTTCTTATTACCATAATTTTCTGTGGTTACCATACAAAGAGTTGTGGTCTTCTTGGATATCTATGTTTCCCAGATTTTCCCAATATCTCATTTTCAAATATTCTGAGCAAGTGTCTCATAATGTTTTTATTGGCTGAACAAAAACTACTGTTCATTCAGAAAAATTGTGATTTTGTTTATTTTTGGTTCTCAACATTCTATGATTGCTTTTATCAAACCACAGGCCTGGAGGAAAAAAAAACACCTTCACTTAAGCTTTATTTGTGAAAACAATTTGAAAACGTATTCATTGGTCATATATATTTTGTTTTAAGCAATGTTAAGTACTCTTAAAAAGCCTACCATATATGCTGTGCTGTTAACAAATTAGTTTATAAACCCATTTCTTTTCATGTTTTTATTCTATAAAACAAATAGGTACTGCATTTATATTGGCAGAATAAGGTAATTCTAAATTATACAGTGACAATCTTTTTCCTTACTTTAAAATTCATAGGATTTTCTCTGTAGGTATTTATGTTGTCTGTAAATAAAATCAGTTTTACTTCTTCTTCCATTCTCTTTTATTTATCTTTTTGCCTTAATTTACCAATTAGAACCTAATAACAAAATGTTAAAGAGAAGAAACAAGAGTAGAAGTCCTTGATTTAGATTTTTCTTAAGATTGAAATACCTAGGCTTTCCCATGAAGTAAGCTTTCAGCTGTAGTTTCTTTTCTTTTCTTTACCAGTGTTTTACACCTTTTGGTATTTGCCATTTATCAGATCTACTTTTTTTTTTCCATAGTATTTTTTTCAGGTATGCATGTTGAATTTTTTCAATCACTTTTGCTGAATCTATTGAAATAAAGTCCAATTGAGTATGATTCAGTAGATTTTTCTATGTTATTGGATTTATTGGTCTTTTTTACAAAGGTCTCTTTTTTTTAACTTTTTATTGTATAGTATAACATATATACAAAGCAAAGAAATAAAAAAGCGGTGATTTTCAGAGCACTCAGAACCATGGTCTTTTGAGTTCCTGAGAAAATTAAAAAACAAACACTTATCTAGAATGCAGAATTAGCAGGGTTTTTTTCCCCATTTATATTAAGTGCCAAACTTGAGACAAAAATTAATCTTAACTAAATTAAAAGATCAGCATGCATTCTCCAAGTTATGCCTGAAAAATCCTTTCATTTATTTTAGCATTACCCAACATCATTCAAATTGTATCACAGTCCAAATGACATGCACTGTATAATGGAGATAAAAGAAGAAATATTATTAGAAGGACCAGTTGCATCAGTTTTATGTTATTGACACATTATTCAATGCCTTCTTAGTGTCTCTTCTCTTTACTTCTGCCACTCAGTGCCATGTTACACTGAGATAGAGGTGTGATAGAACCCCTTAATACCTGCTTGTGAGTTCCAAATGTCAATTTTTTCACAAATCTTCAAAACAGTTGCTAAACAAATCCATTATAACAAACCAAATTGTACAAAAATATAATTTGATAAAATACATTTAAGTTTTAGGAATTGATACACAAAACTCATTTATTATCATATTTACTGACAATAAATTTATAGGGAAAGGAGTTACCAGTTTGGTATGCAACTTCATTCATCAAACTGGTTGACTTGCCATCATTGGTTGATTATGGATACTTGACTTCAGTAGAAATCGTTGAAGGAATTCTGTGAAAACCAATTGGCTATATAAAATTTACAATAAAAGTCATTGTTTATGTTATTATTACTTACATATTATGAAACTAGCATACAGGCAAATCTTAATGATTTATATTTGACAGTTAAATCTTGGACATGTCACCAGAAAGCATGAGAAACAAAAGACACAATAGATAAATTGGACTTCAAAATTAGTGCATCAAAGACATTATCAAAAAAGTGATGCAGCAACCTACAGGATGGGAGTAAATAGTTGCAAATCATACATTTGATAAAGGTTAATATCCAGAACTTATAAAGATTTCTTACATCTCAACAACAAGACAAACAACACAATATTAAAAGGGGCAATGGACTTGAACATTTTTCCAAAGAGAATATACAGATGACTAATAAACATATGAAAAGATGCTCCACATCATTAGTAATTAAGGGAAAGTAAATCAAAATCACAACTTGATGCCACTTCATGCCTACTAGGATGTCTACTGTTTTAAAAACATAGCAAATAGATATCGAAGAGGAGGCAGTGAAAGTGGAAGAATGTGGAGGAATTGGAAACTCTGTGCATTGCTGGTGTGAATGTAGAATGTAGAGCCTCTGTGACCTGTGATAAGCAGAATGGCAGTTCCTCAAAAAGTTCAATATAAAATCATTTGGCAATTCTGCTCTTAGTCAGATACCCAAAGGAATTGAAAACAGGGACCAAAACATAATTTGTACATCAATATTTATAGTAGCTTTATTCACAAAAGTCAAAAGGTAGAAATGGCCCAAGTGCCCACCAACAAATGAATGAATAAACAAAGGTTGATACCTACATAACAATGAAATATTATTCAGCTGTAAGAAGTAATGAAGTTCTTAAAGATGCTACAACCTAGATAAAACTGGAAAAGTTATACTGAAGGAAACAGCAAGGTCATAAGGACAAATACTGTATAATTTTACTTCATGAGATATCTAGAAATCAATTAATAGAGACAAGAATTAGACTCAAGGTTACCAGGTGATGGGAAGAGGGAGGAAGGTTGAGTGGTTGTCTGGAGGATATAGGGTGTTTGTAACTTATGTGTATTTTTAAATTTAAAAAACCTACTGTACTATGCACATATTAAGACTCCATGTACTCTTTCAACTCTCTGACTTTTAAAAATTGCCCCAACTATGGAATTATTTTCCATACAGTCTGTTAATGTATAATTCATTTCTCAATACTTTGTGAACAACCATTCTTCTTCCCCAATTCTCTATCTCTAAAGTGAAGCTTTATCTTCCTTGTCTGCTATTAAATATTGCATGCCTTCAGACTTCCCTCATAATCTGTTTTGCGCGAAGTATCTCAACTGATGATATTGTAAAAATCCCTTAAGAATTATGTGCTACTGAATGGATTAAATTATTATTTTATCACTAAAAAAGTGTTTCATGAAATTTAGAGTATTTTATAGTATCTATAATTCTTGTTTAAGCATTTGATTTCATGGAAAATTAAATAAATAATATATAAATATGCATATTTTATATGTACACAAACATGCATATCTATCTATTTTTAAATCATGTTAAACTGAAAGAAGAATAAAAGATACTGAGAAATACACACATACAGTATCTCTTGTCTAAATACTTCAGAACATTTATTAATACATTAAATATAATGACTAGAAAGGAAAATATAAATGTGAAATCCTAATTTTATATATAGAGAAGAATTTTGTTTTGTTGCAAAGTTTTACTTTCTATGAAATTTAACCTTACATTATCTTACTTAGGTTAAATGACCTGTTTTGAACTTGCCCAAAATTTGAGATGATATTATATAGGTTAGTAGTTTTTAGCTACTCATAGTTAGAAAACAGCTTAATTTCTCATCAAATATAGAAATACATTTATCTTAGAAATCTAATGTCTATTTCTTCACTAACTTTGACAATATATATCTGACTCTATTACCTATCTATTATCAACCTATCAAGATATTATAGGATTTAGAAATGCAGAGATCTATGTAGTACCTATGTCTGAAGAAGTATATATTGAAA
>PVIY010035780.1:0-25988 GCA_004026745.1 Myrmecophaga tridactyla
CAGAGTATGTGTCTATTCAAGCTAGACAAATTACTGTCCCTTCCATGATGGAAGTGGTCAAATGAAATCAACCTGCCACCAGGTAGCTGAGGGATGAACTCAGGGAATGGTGCCATGTCAGGGTCTGAGTGTGGGTTACTACTGCTGGAAGATTGAGCAATCAGCAGTGGCTATAGCCAGGTCAACCTTGGTGAGTGGACGTCCATGTTGCTGAGCCCATGAGTAACCTCCATCTCTACCACCATGAAAATGTTGCTCATGAGCCCATTGGGCAATGACAGGTGTTGCTGGAGAAACAAGCTGACTGATGTCCACAGACCTGCTCATCTTATTCACATGATTATTAAAACATTCCTCTGCTGAAGTCACCCTTTGGTATGCATTCACATGGGACACAAATACCTTCATGCTTTTAGCCCACTCTGAAAGGTCTATAACTTTCATAACTCCTCCCCTGAGCACTTTGTCACCAATCTTCCAATAATGATCCTTACAAGTCCCTGACCATCAAGCCAAACCATTAGCAACTGCCCATGGGCCAGTATACAAACTGGTCAATTCTCCTTCCAAGAAAAATGAACTTCCAGGTACTCTGCTCAAAGTTCAACCCACTTGGAGGATTTCTCCTCACCACTGTCTTTCAGGGACTTCCTGGAATGGGGCTGCTGTACTGCAGCTGTTCACTTTCAGGTGGCACCTGCTTATCACGCAGAACAATATGTAAACCAGGCTTGAGTATTCTCTCCTTCAGTCAACTCACTGTAAGGAACTCACCAAGAAGCCATAGCTCTGGTCTGTGAAAGAGAAGGTAATGTGGCAGAAGTATAGACCATGGGCATTTGGCCACCTACTCATGTAACTTACTTGTGCATTCAGTAAGTATGGCCCTATCTCATACATAGCAGTTCCAATTTATGATGGAGTGCTGCTGCACATGCTCAACCTTATGGCTTGGTGGGTCAGACAACACACAGCTAATGAAAGGGAACTCAGACCTCATTGTAACTTGGTGGATTATGTTTAAGCATTCAGTTTCTACTAAGGCCTAGTAGAAGGCAAAAGCTGTATCTCAAAAAGAGAATAGTTACCTTCATCAGACAGTAAGGCTTTGCTCCAAGATCAAAAGAGTTGTGATTCTCCTATAAGGTCCTGCCAAAGGTTGCATACAGCATCTTCATTAGACACTGACATTTCCAGCACAATTGGATCTGCTGGACCATATGGTCCAAGTGTCAGAGCAGCTTATACAACAGCCTGGAACTGCTGCAAAGAGCTGCCTCTTGTGCAGGTCCCATTCAAAATTAGCTGCTTTTCTGGCCAATCCATAGATGGACTGGAGCACAACCCAAATGAGAAATCTGTTGTCCTCAAAATCCAAAAAGACCAGCTAGGCTTTGTGCCTCTTTTTTGGTAATTGGAGGGGTCATACCCAGAAACTTATCCTTCACCTTGGAAGGGATATCTCAGCCTGCCTCACACCACTGGACACCTAGAAATTTCACTGAGGTGGAAAACCCCTGTATTCCTCTGACACACCAATGCCTTAAAATCAGCCTAGAATTCTTTCTACTTCTTTCTTACTATGTCCAATCAACATGATATCATCAATATAATGGACCAGTGTGACATCCTGTGGGTGGGAGAAATGATTGAATTCCCTGCAGACAAGATTATCACATAAGGCTGGAGAGCTGCTATACCTCTGAGATAGGAGAGTGAAAATATATTGGTGAACTTGCAAGCTGAAAGCAAACTGTTTCTCGTGGCCCTTAAGCTGTTAAGTAACAGCTACTGAGGAAAATGTTTTGCTAGATCAATAGCTGCATACTAGATTCCAGCGCATATGTTGATTTGCTCAAGCAATGATACCACATCTGGGAAAGCAACTGCAATTAGAGTCACCATCTGGTTGAGTATATGATAATCCACTGTCATCGTCCAAGACTCATCTGTTTTCTGCACAGGCCAAGGAGGATAGTTGAATGGAGGTTGTTGGGAATCAACACTCCTGCACCCTTCAAGTCTTTAAGTGTGGCACTAATTTCTGAAATCCCTCCAGGAACCCAGTGTTGCTTCTGATTTACTACTTTGCTAGGTAGGGGCATTTCTAGTGGCTTCCACATGGCTTTTCCTACAATAATAGCTCCCACTCCAGGAGTTAAAGAGCCAGTGTGGGGATTCTGCCAGTTGCTCAGTATGGCTATTCAAATTTTGCATTCTGGTAATGGGGAAACAACTACCAAATGGGTCTGGGGACCCTGTGGACCCCCTGTGAGATGGACATGAGCTAAAACTCCATCAATCCCCTTAGCCTCCATAGGCCCCGCTCTGGTGGACCAGAGTGATGTTCTGCATCCCAGTTAATTAATGTCACCTCTGAACCAGGGTCTAACAATCCACAAATATCTGATTATTTCCTTTTCCACAAAGCACAGTCACCCTGACAAAAGGGCATATCTCTCATTGGGGAAGGCTTGGAAGAAGATTAACATTGTAAATTTATGGCAGTGTAACAGGGTCTTTCCCCTAAGGGTCCCAGCCTTCCTCTTATTCAAGGGGCTCTGGGTCTGTAAATTGTCTCAAGTCTGGAAATTGATTAAGGGGCAATGACTCTTTGTTTTTATAATTCAAGTTAGACTTCTGTTCACTTGACCTAGAACTCTTCTATTTAGACAGCTCAAACAAGAATTTAGTAGACTGCCCATCTATTGTACTTCTAGGTACCCCATGATCTACTAGCCAATGCCACAAGTCTCTGTGAGTCAGATTATTTTGAGTCCTGCCTTGAGTCTGCTGTCCATTATAATAGCAATGCCCACTCTGTCTTTGGCAATTAAATGCAGCCACCTGGCTTCTGACAACTCGGGATCTGGTCATCCCCATTGTGTTTAAGGATTTCAGCTCAGTGACAGCAATTCCCACAGTAATATCTGACCAACAGAGAAGGATAACTACAGGATGATTGAGGTATACTCACAAATTTGTTTCTCACATTTCTGGTTAATTGTGTGGACCTTCCTGGGATGCAGGAGCAGGCTTTCCATTTTAAATTCACCCTAACATTCCAATCTCTCTAGGCCTCTAGACCCCCTCATCTGCATTATACCAGGGCAGTTCTGGCATTTCAACCTCAGGTAATGTTGGCCACTTTCTGATTCATGTTTCAGCCAACCATCCCAACAAACATTAATGTCTTTCTAACCCCTTGAGCTTTAACATTTAATGCAGAATCTCTGTTTAGTGGTTGCATATCAATAAATTCAGCCTGATCCAGCTTTATATTCCTTCTGCCATTAAACCACACTCTAAAAATCCACTCCCACATATATTCCCCTTATTTATGTCTATATATGTTGGTAACTTCATGCAGGTTTTCTGAAGTATAGTGTACCTAGTTATGGGTGACATTTTTTACCTCAGCTTTTAGGGCCTGTTGAGACTTCAGTCAAGTTAGTGGTCTACAAGTAAAGATGGTTAGTGTGGTTGGGTCATGAAAAGAATTGGAAGTGTCTTCTAAGCCAATTACTTCAGGGCATTCCTTTGCAGTTTTATCTCTTGAAACAGGATTAATCACTCCAGGCAGAGGAGCAAGGTTGAGATTTTAATTTATGTTGTTAAATTGCTACTCAAGCAATGAATTCAGAGATCTCAAGTCTGAAGCCACAGGAAATAAGATTTTCCTTCAGGGCACTCATAGAAACTTTTGCATTTGACATACAGCGTGTAAGCTTCTCAGTCCACCCCTTTCCCTCATTGCTGTATCTAGAATATCTCACAACAATCAACCAACGTCTTTGTACCTCTTAATTCCACAACACTCTGCAAAGGTGTAAAAACCTTGCAAAAACCTTGCAGGGTATCTGCCATTAAAGTGAGGGCATTGATTGGAAAGGATCCAGACCATGAAAAGTGGGATGGTGACATATGGATTAATAATGGTGGCTGTGGAGACAGTAAAACCCTAGATTGTGCTGAGCCTTTTCTAGATAACCCTGTAATGGTCTGCTCTGATACCAGCCACCCTACCACCATCCTGCCCTGAGGAAATGGTTTCCCCACCTCCAGTGAGTCCTGAGGATTCAGCCACCAACCCCCAACATGAAGATGTTAACCCTTCAGTGCCCACGAAGCACATAATTACCCCCATGAGGAAACAGCCCTTGTCCAGGGCACAACTGTTCTGAGAAACTTCTGTAAATGTCTCAGATATCCAGAGATTTTAATACCACAATCTTCTCTCCTAGCACTTTCCATGTTCCCATATTATTTATTTCCTTTTGGGATTTCCCTCATTCTGTCATAAACATATAAATTAAATTAAGTAGATCTTTATAAATATGGTGTCTTTGCTTACTGTTTGGCAGGCAGGAATATACTGGTATCAGCAGAATGTAGGAAGCTCTCTGAGGTTCTTCCTGTTCCAATACTCAGACTCAAACAAGCAGTTGGGATCTGTGCTTTCTAGTTATATGTCTGGGTCAAAAGAGGCAGTGAAAACCATCACACATTTACTGCTCTCTGGGCTCCAGCCTGAGGATGAGGCTGATGATTACTGCCAGATATGAGAGGATAATCCCATTACTCACACCAGGCCCAGAATTAGGGGGAACTGAGACACAATCCTCCCTTTCTACCTTGAATGAGCCTCCTCCCTTTGTGACCTGAAAAAAAATAAGATACAATAAAAGAAAAAAGAAAGGTTTTGAAGTCAGAGATCTTTTCTGAAAACATGAGCAGTAGAAATACTTTAATTCTTTGTACTAGGAAATTTGAAAAGAAAAAAAAAAGAATGCAAATTTTCTTTGTGTGGGAAAGCTCCAATATTAAGACCATTCCACAGTCTTGGTGCTGGTGAGATATTGCAGGTCAGAGATGAGCTTTCTTTTCAATACTTGTGATGCAATAATTTCTCCTGGAACAACAGTCCTTCTATCTGGAATCTGGAGTTCCCACAGTCCCACTATATCCTGATGAGCTGCAGCACCAGAAGAATTGAGCACAGCAAGCTCAGAATCCCATAGGTAAGCACTCAGGCATGCCAGAGACTTGTCAGGCCTGGAGTCTTAGGCCATCATGGGTCACTATACTCAATCCTGAGATGGTCCTGTTATCAGGAAACTGGTCCATTCTCCAGGGGAGCTGAGCAAACTTCATGGACACCAAGCTGGGATGGTTTGAAGTGCCCTAGATTCAGTGTCTTGTTACTCCATGTGTCCTGCAAAAAAAGGTTGGTGTATTGCACTGAAGAAACAGTGTACTAAGTAAAATAAGGAAGAGGCTACAGAATATGCTATGCTTTGGACCAAGAGGATGAAGGAGGCCAAAGAAAAATGCAGGGAAGAGATTGTCAAGAGATGGAGGCTCTTCTCTCTGAGAGCTTCTACCTCTAAGTCTGAGTCCAATCAAAATAAGATTTTCAAAGAGTTACAAAGAAGTAAGATCAGACTTTAAAATAATAAAAATAAATAAGTAATCAGGAGGATAAAGGGTAAAATAAATTGGGTAGATGGAAATACTTGCAGTTGATGAGAGGGAGGTGTAAGGGGTATGGGATATATGAGTGTTTTATCTTTTTCTGGAGAGATGCAAATGTTCTAAAAAATTATAATGGTGATGAATATGCAACTATGTGTTGATATTGTGAGCCATTGATTGTACACCATGTATGGGCTGTATGTATGTGGAAGATGTTGAAAGTAATTTTTTTAAGAAAGAAAACATTTAGAGAAATAATGACAAATTGCTTTGTTTTCCTAATCCTGAAAGACTTTCTGAGTAGAGATAATAAAGTTCTATTTAAAGGAAAACAATAGCTTGCTGTTGACCTAATCTCAAACTAAAAATTTACTCTCTGTTCCCAGAAATCATCCCAGAATTTCCTGCATGATGATGAAAGTGGGAAAAACCATATAATCTGATAACCAGAAATTTCTTGTCCTTAAAAATCAAGTCTGAATGAGGGGAGGACTTTTGTGATAATGTAATATAAGTAACTTTTCCTTTTCTTTTTTTCCTCCTGTTTTCTTCTGTATCCTGGCCCTTTCTCTGTCTCTTTGGGGTTATAAAAGTCAAAACCACTCTTCTTATTCCAAACTGGTTTTGGAAAGATTTCTCCTCCAATATCTTTTTGATGCATCTTTAATAAACTCAGCTTCTCACCAATGAAAATAAGCTTATTTCTCTTTGATGTGGTATCAGGTATGTAATACATGGACCATGTTTCATGAGAGTAGCAATTTGGTGATCCAGCCTAGTCACATTGCTCTAAGTGGAACCTTGATCCATTCACATCAGCCAGGAAGCTCTCTTGGACCCCTCAGCCTCAAGCCCAGCAGCTGCTTGGGAATTTTTCCTGTAGGACCCAGTCTGGAGTGTCCAAGTGGAGGTGTCTGCTGCAGAAGGACACCACAGCTGCATCAGCATGAAGGTGACTTTGCAATCAAGTCTTTGCTTATACTGGGAGTGTGATTTTTGCTTGTCATACCCACTTTGCTTCCTTTGGTTTCAATTAGCCTACTGTGTAAAAAGGCCATTGAGTTGATTCAGGGGTCATGTATGTAGATGGGGTGTATTTAAGCCCCATTATCTGTGACCCTGGATTTGTGGGTCTCCTGTTGAGTTTGTGCAGTTGCAGTCTTCAGTTGTTTGGAGAACCAGTTTTATTTGAGGAGACACAACTGTGATGTTGTGCCTTCATGATTTCTGTTGATATTGCCCAGTCATTGGAAACCCTCAAAGTTTGCTAGCTACACCTCCCTTGAGAAATATTTTAATTTTTGTCTACATATGTAAAGCTTCTCTTAAAAAGAAATTTTTATTACATTATTGGTACTCTGTGTGGCCACAATATAAATTAAGTAAAGGGCTTTATTGGTCAGAAGATGGCTATCCTGAGCTTCAAGTAACTATCTAATTAAAAATATAGTTTAGTGAGGTGTAAAACTTAGGTCATCCTCCAGAGTAACTAGTAAATCACCAGGAACAGCACAGAACAACTCCTGAGGGGACATCAGTGACAGGACACACAGCATACACCAGTGTGCACCAGGTGGAATTGCTGACATCCCACACAGAACTGTAAGTCCTCCAAGCCACAGATTCTGGCACACCTCCATGGACACAACAGGCTGCCTCCCTAATGGGAAAGGAAAAGACTTTACTAGCATAAGTTCCTCCAGGTATATACTGAAACCCATGGCTCAGTATCCACGTGTAGGAACTGAGTGTGGGGACACAAATGTACATTTGCACACTGGTGTCTCTGATGGCAGTGTTCACCATCCACAGTTGATGGAGGTGGCCTAAGATACAATGATTTGAGGAATGGAAGGGGGAACTATGGTATCTACATACAATAGACTACTGAGCAGCCACAAGAAGAAATGAAGTTGTGAGGAATGGAACTGGGTGTATGAGCCTTAATGATTGCATATTGAATGAAATGTCAGGAACAAAAAGGCAAATATTATCATTCCTCAATCATATGAACTAACTATAATATATAAATTCCATGAACATGGGTTATCAGGTTGGGGCCTATTGTAAAGGGTCCTAGATTGTAAGCTCTTACAGAAGTCACATTTATTCAGGAGTTGTAACTAATGTTTCTAAATTCTGACAAACTGAGTCTTTTTTTATACATAGGTCATTTCTGGAAACTTTGGGTATTTATGTGATGCCTGAGACTCAGAGTTAGAGCTCTGAAGCTATGAAAGTTAGCAGTACAGAAACTGCTTAAGAAGTTGAAAAAGTGATCAGACTTTGAGTAGAGATATGAATGAAGCTGATTTGGATAGGACTAAGGTAAATTAGAATACAAGTAAAGGATGATATGGACCATAATTTAAAACTTCCACTTCCATGTGAGACCAAAGGAGAAGTGTTTATTTGGTGCAAAATTTATATCTTTTGGTAGTGCATTTCTTAATTTAATTTGTATGGTCAGTTTAGGTGAATACCATAAGTATATGGAAAATTGAATAGGATATGAGAACTTATTGGTTTGTCTGGGTTAGTACGATGCTCTGATATATACCAGAGTAATTTGTACAGTGAATAAAGAACTATTTGCAAGGCATCCTTGGGGGGATGGGGAAAAAGGAGGAAATATTGAACTTCCCCTTTGGAGAACTTCTGTTATTCTTGCAAGCAGTGGGGACAACCAAATCAATAGGCCAATCCCTCAATCTTAGAATCTGCCTCTATGAAACTTAGTCCTGCAAAGGATAGGCTAAACCTACTTTAAGTTAGGCCTAAGAGTCACCACTAGAGAACCTCTTTTGTTGCTCAAAAATGGCCTCTCTCTCTAAGCCAACTGAGCTAGTGTACTCACTGCCCTCCCCCCTACATGGTAATGACTCCCAGGGGTGTAAAGCTCCCTGGCAATGTGGAACAGAAACCCTGGGATGAGCCAGCATCCAGCATCAAGGGGTTGAGAAAGCCTTCTTGACCAAAAGGGAGAAGAGATAAATGAGACAAAATACAATTTCAGTGGCTGGAGGACTTCAAACAGAATCAGGAGGTTATCTTGGATATTATTCTTATGCATTATATGAATATCCCTTCATAGTTTATAGTGCAGTGTAGTGGCTGGTACCTGAAACTGTTCAGCTGTGTTCCAGTAGCCTTGATTCCTGAAAGCAGTATGTAAAGATATATGGTTTACAATGTGACCCTGGGATTGTGAAAACCTTGTGTCTGTTGCTTCTTATATCTAGGGCACAGGCAGATGAGTAAAACAGTACTGATAATGAATAAATAATAGGGGCAAAGGGTAAAATAAATTAAGTAGATGGAAATACTAGTGGTTAATAAAAGGGAGGGTTAAGGGTTATGCTGTGTATGAGTTTTTTTTTTCTTTCTCTTTATATCTTTTCTGCATTGATGCAAATGTTGTAAAAATGATCATGGTGATGATATACAACCATGTGATGATGCTGTGAGCCATTGATTGTATACCATGTATGGAATGTATGTGTGTGAAGATTTACATAAAAATAGTTTTAAAAAATATAAAAAATAGTTGGTCATATTCCCTGGTTTTGAAAATATACTCATTCCATATCAATTGGAAATGTTATCTTTATCACAGCCTAAATTCATATTTATATTATGGCTCTTTTTTGGCTGGCTATTATGTTCTGCTATATTGTCTTTCAATTATGTAAGTTGTATATCTTACATAATATTAATGCATGTAGTACAGGAGACATTATAGTAATAGTTTAAAATATCTTAAAATGTGCATGATACCTCCCACTAACTTTTTAAAGAAGAATTTTACTAACAATCTATACATTTACTCTTCCAGAAGAACATTGGCATCACTCTATCAAATTCCCCCCAAATTGTCTTTTGGGTATATGTTAGAATTACATCAATTATATTACCTTGAGAACTTTGGCACTTTAAATATACATATTAAAGGGACAAACAATTATGAAATTTAGAAAAGGTAATATATGTGCTGCAGTTGTAGTCAGCTGGCCATTGTGTACAGTATGGCTGTAACTCTCTTGAGAAAGACAGAGAAGTCCACAAGTTGCAGTTAGAAAGAGATAGGTAGACTTCCACATTTACTTTAGTGGCAGAACTGCCAGAGCAATTAGATAAGGGAAATAATGATACAGATGTGCTGGCCTGTCAGCTTTTAAATTCAGGATGTCAGGAAAAAGGACCTGGCCAAAGGATAAAACTGTCTTAGCTAAGAAAGGACTGGTATACCAAAACCTGAAATCCCTGGGAGAACATCAAGAAATAACTGATACAATTTTGCAAATGAGCAAATCTTAAACTTGACTGTCCAGTGCAAAGTCCCTTTAACAGTTCCTTTACAAGCCGTGGTTACTACAGATTGCTCTACTTGTTCCCAGCTTTGCCTTCATTCGGTGCCTTATAGTATTTGGCATATACATAGTGCAAATATGCCTCTAAAGGATTTAACAAAACTGTGAATGTAAAATACTTTCATGAATTTAAAAATTCACACAAAACTGAATGATTTGGGGGAACAATGTGGAAACTGAATGTCCTATTAATCCTTGTAAAAAAGATTTTTTAATTACTGTTTTAAAATGCTGTTTTGAGTATGTAGTATCATTCTGACAGGTTGGATTTTAATGGTGATTGCATGCTGTAAGATACTTGCTAGAAGACAATTTACAAAAGTGTTTTAGTTACTTTAGTATATAAGGTATAAAGGACTTTTTTCCCCCATTGTCAAGCACCAAGAATTGAACACAGGTCTCTGGCATGGCAAGTGAGAATTCTGCCACTGAGTTACCATAACCCCACCCTAAAGGATGTTTTTTTTTAATTAAAAGGAAAATAAGTAATTTAGTCCTAAAAGACTTGTAGTCATAAAATAAAAAAAAGGAGATTAAAATGTAAAAGAAAACTAACAAATATAGTAAGTCACAGAATTTTGCAGAAAGGGAAATTATAGCAAAAGATTTGATAGGTCTCCATAGTTTTTTTTAAAAAGACAATATTAAATAATATATATAGATAAAAACAAAAATTGTCATCTCTCTGATCTCTCTTTCTCTCTGATAAAATTTTCTTGAATTATTTGTCTGTTTTTAGGAATAGTTTATAAACTTTTTTCTGACTAATTAGTATAAAAGGCAGAAATCTGTGTTTTATCAGAACAACTTCTGTACTTTATGTTGACATTATCACATCCTTGACTGTTTAAGAAATTCAAGTTTTCTCATTTTAAAAAAAGCTGTCTTTTCCTTAACTTTAGCTAAGTAAAAACATTGTTTCAATACTGACAACTTTTAACATTTTGATTTCTCAAGGCCAAACACTAAAGGGTATCTTTTTATTCCAAAAAGTTGCAAAGGATTTTGTTTTAAAGCTTTTAAAAATGAGGTGATAAAAACAATTGTTATTTTAGTATAAGTTGCATAAGAAATGCTTACACAATTCTATAAACTTCAAAGAGATTTTCTTACCTTTTGTTGGTAACTGATCTGCAAAATATTAGGCAAAAATATTATGTGACTATAGTTTCATTATTTTGAAGGATGTCCTCTGTCACAGAAACATACACATTTCTTTGTTAGTGTGGTAGTTAGATTCAGTTGTCAACTTGGCCAGGTGAAGGCACCCAGCTTTGTTCCTGCAGACATGAGCCAATGGTATTTGACCCTTATCTGTTGCTAATTACATCTGCAGTTGGCTAGGAGGCGTGTCTGCTGCAATGAATGATGTTTGACTTAATTGGCTGGTGCTTAAATGAGAGACTCAATGTAGCACAGACCAAACAGCTCAGCATACCTCATCTCAGCACTCGCAGCTCTGCCCAGGCCTTTGGAGATGCATAAGGAAATCACCCGAGGAAAGTTGTTGGAACCCAGAGGCCTGGAGAGAAGGCCAGCAGAGATCACCCTGTGCCTTCCCACATAAGAAAGAACCTCAGATGAAACTTAGTGGCCTTTCCTCTGAAAAACTAACAAAATAAATCCCCTTTTATTAAAAACCTATCTGTCTCTGGTGTGTTGCATTCTGCCAGCTAGCAAACTAGAAGAGTTAGTTACATGGCTTTAATGCTTCTCTGAAAGTGCTTGAAGTCAGCTACAGATCCAAGCATCATCATCGACAAAAGGAAAACTTTAAAAAGAAGCAAGGCAAATATATAAATTATGTTTGACCTGCTAACTAACATAGCACTAGTAAAATGTAAAGAAGAAATTAAATTTCTTTTTTAACTGAAGTGCTTACATGTTTAATCCCACTACCGCCATGCATGGTGTCTCCCCACCTGGGTGACTGGCAGACTCATTTCTGTGATCCTTAAAGCTATAAATGTACAACCACATCACATGTATATGCTCCAGGAGTAGATGGGAACATACTGCTACTGAGAAATCCTTGCTGCCAAAGGCATCTTTCTCTTGCCAGCCAGAAAATACTCAGTTGCTTTAGCTCTTCAGTGGGCACTGCCTCCTGACTAGCTCTGTTGTATAATTCCAGAGGAGGTGGTGGGACAGTCTGATGGAACCCTAAAGCCCACTGCCCTGTTTTCTAAAGGACCAATGATGCTGTGCCACAGCAACTGTACCAATGACATACCTCCTATAACTATAATTGTCAGAATGAAGTGGTTAGAGTGTAAAAAGATACAATTATCACTAAGGCCTTCTCCTATGTGGGGACAGCATATATAGTATTATAAGCTTAACACCCAATGTAGATAAAAAATAAAGACAATTGGAATTAAGTGCTGCATATATATATACATACAGATAAATATGACAATATCTCTTCAATATTATATTGTATGCAAGATGATGCCAATCTTGTTAAATGTTAGAGTAAACTAAACTCATTTTATTAGTGGTTAATGAATTTACCTATGAAATGTAGAGTAGCCTTTATTGGGAGAGCTGCTATTTTGCTTGCCATATGTTTGTCTTGCTTTTGCCTGTAATGTATCTGTGTATTTTTGTCCAGAACATTTTGCTGAGTAATATAAGAATTCCTTTTCCTTCATTCAGCAGAAACAATTACAGAAGGTGGGACCTTTACCCACTTTCCCCTTATAAGAAATGTTCATGAGATGTGGTTTTTTTTTTTTTTCACATGGGCAGGCACTGGGAACCGAACCCAGGTCCTCTGGCATGGCAGGCAAGCATTCTTGCCTGCTGAGCCACTGTGGCCCAAGATGCTACTTCTTAAGAATGAGAAATATTACATAAAAGAAGGGGGATTTGATAGATGGATCAATAGAAAAATACTCAATATATTTTAGTATTTTAGCTATAAAATGCTTAGTATAGTCTTCAGTAGCTAGAAAGCTGTTTATTATGATCAATTCATTCAAACATTCTTGAATTATCTTAAGCAGAAAAAGCCTGTTTTAGCTTGCTAGCTGCCAGATGTGGTATACCAAAACTGGAATGAACTTATAAAAAGGAAATGCAATAAGTTTCAAGTTTACAGCTCTAAGTCCTTAAAATGTCCAAATTAAGGCATGCAGGAAGATACCTTGGTTCAAGAAGGCTGATGATGTTTGGAGATTCTCTCTTAGCTGGTAAGGTACATGTTGATGTCTGCTAGCCTTCTCTACAGGCTTCTTCAATGGCTTCTCCAGGGCTCTATTCATTCTGTTGGTTCTGGTAGCTCTCTCAAGATTCTGGCTTGCTTAACATCTCAGAGTGATGGCGGCTGGGCTATAAGCATCTCCAAACATCCATGTCTCTGTTCTCCATGTGTCCACATCTGTGTCAGCTCTTCTGTGGAGATTCTGTCAGGTCTGTGGCTTCTGTCATTTCTCAGGTTTCTCCAAAATGTTTCCTCTTTTAAAGGATTTCAGGAAACTAATCAAGATCTACCTGGAATGGGTAGAGCCACATTTCCAGATAATCAAAAGTTAATCCTCACATTTGGAGATAATTTAATTGAAATATTCCAATCTACATTATTGAATCAGGATTAAAAGAAATGACTGCTTCCACAAGATTGAACCAAGATTAAAACATGGCTTTTCTGGGGTACAGACTTTCAAACTGGCACAAAGCCCTTGTTGAAATAGTTCGCGGTTTCTCTAGTCTCAAAAAAATCTCTGCACCCACAAACCCACCCATGTTGCCTGCAAGATGATGCAGGAGAAATCATCCTACTGTCTAATAAACAACACCTTGTTCTTGAAAAACAATTCTGAAAGAGGGGAGGACTTCTAAGATAACAGGACATGCTTACCAAACACCTCTTCTAATCATCTTTCTTCTGGATCCTGGCTATTTATTTGCCTACTTGGAGTTATTAAATCCAAAATATCCCTCTCACTCTCAGTTGGCCATGGAAATTTTTTTCTCCATTTCCTTATATGTGCACCTATAATAAAATTCACTGTCTCACCAAGACAAAGAGACTTGTTTCTCTCTTTAATGGTGATTAGGTGAAAACTGTGTTTTCTGATGGTAACATCTTCACTTCCTTGGAGATAGAGCCCAAAAGAACTTGGAACCCTGGTAACCAGGCACCCAGATCCCACACACATCCACCTAGCCAGCTCTCTCAGCCAAAGAGACTTGAGATAGCAACATGTTCTTCTGCTGTGTTCATAGTTCCTGTGGTCCTGGCCTCAGGAAAACTAGAGATGAGAACTTTTTTCCATTGATTAAGGTGGACATTAACTCAACACTCTACCATGAAGCCATTGGGCATTGGCTGGGAGGTTCTCAAATATAAGTCAATGTGCCCAAATTCAGACAATTCAGGAAATACCCTCATTGTCATCCTTCCTAGGCAACCCCATATCCCTCCTCCTCTCAGTGTGCAGAAGGCTTGAGGAATGGACCATCTGTGGCAGAGTTGGGAACTCTGATGGGACCTTCATATTCATATCTCAAGTGAGGAGGCTAGTGGTGATGGTGAGGCAAACATTGTCCACCTTGATAATCTGGGGCCCAAAAATGGTCATTGCCTTTCCATGTAGGTTGGATATGTGTGCAGAAATCTGTCTGTGCCTGATCTGAATTACAGTCTCCTAAACTCCCCCATGGCTTCTGTGTATTTGGTTTTCAGAGCTTCATGTAGGAGATAAATGAGGATATACTCAAGGGAGTCATTTACACTATAAATGTGTGCAAGATGAAAGTAACTCATGGCCCTGATCCTGGCTAAGAATTTGTGCAAGTCAGTATAAGCATTTGGGTCTACTTTCCAGGGTCCTGAGTCTCTTGAGGCCTATTGAAAGGCCCAAATCTTACCCAGAACCCTCTCAGGGCTTTGTCTTCTGATTGGCCCCAGTCTCATGCCCAAAGGTATCTGAGTCTCCACAACTCACAGCTCTGTTTTTGTCCAATGGAAAATCACTTTTCATACACTTTTGTATTAACATCTGAGAAAAAAGGATGGAAGATTGGTTTCATTTCAAGGTATGCCATGATCTCCTTTGCACTTTGCTACTGGTTTTGTTGTCTTTCTCTGAACCCAGCAATCCCAAGAGATGGCCATCTGGTCTGTCTTTACATCTTTTCTCCAAGGCATAGAGACCTTCATGCTCTGAAGGGTGGTTTGAGTAAAAAAGGAAAGGGGACCCTTGACATCAGTTCCTGTGAAAATTGCACACTCACAGAACACATCTACCTTCCATGTCAGGAATTGTGGCCTGAGTCACCTGCATCATATTCCAGAAGGGAGGCTGTACAGAACTGTAGTTCAGTCTTTCCTTGCTCTCAGGTCTTGAAAGGATTCCTTTCTGGGGCTATTTCATCAGTGCTGCAAGGAGCATCCCCTCTGTCTAATGGACTGCTTGCCCTTCTCACCTCCCAGGATGGAATCTACAGAATAGGATGGCTGGGTCACACACGAAGATAAAAATTAATAACTTGAGCTACAGACATTCTAAAAACTTTCAGAGGTTCAGTGGCTACCAGTGGCCATTAGCATGGTTGCTTCCCTGCATCTGCTGAACCCAGCTGTCAGCATTCACTTTCATTTTGGCAGTGGTGTCAAATGGGGCAAAAGTAATTGTTTTCTGTGATTTGATTTGTGACTTCCCTGTGAGAAGTGGAGCCCCATCCAGTCACTAACTGATATTTGGATTTGATTTCTCAGAGGCTTCTTTTCAGGTCCTCAACCCTTTAGTGGTCTTTCTCCATAGATACTCCAGGCATTTATCCTTTGGCTGGAGTAGTGATCACCATGACTGCAGGTTCTCAGACCTCCCTTTATGCAAGAGAAAGGCAAATCAGGTTGTTTCTTTGACATCAAAGCTGTTCATAAAATCTCAGTCTTCCCCATGCACTGCCTGCAAAGTGGGGAGGGAACAAGATGGAGCAGACCCTTCCTTTTCATGTCCACAGCAGATCTTGCCTTTCACAGTATGGATGGTATATCCTCATCCATGAGCATGGATGATTCTAACTTCTGGTTTACAGGACCTGAAGTAGCCTCTTGAGGATTACTCCTCTGAAGACTGAGGATGGTTTGTGAGGATTCCTTGGGATGATGCTGTTTCGGGCAGTGATCTTGGGAGGGTCTGCTGGGACACAGCCACCAGGTGATCTAGAAATGTCTCAGGATTTTATTATCCCTTTACTTTATTCTACTTTATGGTCTGGGACCATATTCTGTTGTAAGAACTCCTGCCATGCTTTTTTTTCCCCCCAAGTCATGTAGACCTGGGAAATGTTGGGACAGATACAGAGCAACCCAGTTGCTGCCCTTGAGGGAATCTGCCTTGATGGACTGACCACAACACACTCCAGCTGACTTGCCAAGACAGGGCTCTGTCTGTGGTTGACAAGGCCATGGACAAGCAAAACATGGAGAAGGGTGAGCCAATGGATCACAAACTGCTGGACATAATTTCAGAGGATCAAAGTAAGTCAGGGGACATATTGTAGAGGACAGCATTAATAGGGGCAGCTTCAGCAGCCTATATCCAGCCCCAGGAACAAGACCTTGTGCATTGAAAACATGCCCAAATGGTGGTGGTCAGCATCTCGCACACACTACCACCTGCTCTAAGGAAGTCTGTTCATGCCCACAGTGGCCAGTTACAGGTTTGCCTGGATGTGGCCTAGGCAGTATGGGACACAGTTGAAAGCTGATATCAGGGAACTCCAAGAGAAAGGCCTCTCTTTGTGGCCCAGTGGGCATGAATGCAAGACCACATTTTTCACTTGCAAGGCACCTTCTAGCCAGGATGGGATGAGTTGCAGGTCCAAAATGATCATGACAGCTGTGGGTACAATTTCCAAATTTTAAAATCCATGTGTTTATGATGTGAAAATAAAGCAAAATCACAATGATCCCTTTTGGAGGCTCTATGGAGCTAACTCAGTATTCACACCCATGATTCAACCAAGCAGCCTGGATTTTGGGTCCTTGCAGCAGTTACTCATGGCCTTTGGGCCTGTTCTCATCCCAAGTGGGCAAACAAATCACTGAATGTGAGAGCACATAGTTTGTCTGCACTCCATGATGGGTACCTTTATTTTCTTTCTAGTGAGCAAAACATGCCTTCACAACCATCATCTCCGGGAAAGCTTTCTGACTCCCTTTCAATTGTTTTCTAAATCCTCTCTTATCATCCAGCACCATTTTCAGAGAGTCCAAGCCTAAGCCTCCTGAAAGGTGGGCCCCCATCTTTCAGGAAAGGAAGACTAAGGTCTTTAGGGAATAAGGACCCAGAGAGTGAGCCACATAATAAAGAAGCAGGAATTCTGTCCCAGCAGTGCATTGCAGCAGGCTCTAAGGCAAAGCAGATGGGTAGAAAATAGGATCAGAGAGGAAGTCAGTGCTCTCTGCAAAGTACCCCAGAGCATGGAACACTCCATGGCCCACTGCTCAGGAGGCTTAAGCTTGGACTTCCCTTATCAGGGCCTCAGTCACCTTTTCTGGAGTAATGCAGGATCCAGAAGAGGTGTCTGCATTTTAGAAGACTTCTAGCTCTGAGATCACTAGAAGTGAAGTCATCCAGGATTGGGGAGTGGGGTACCTTATGGGAGGACACTCTGACAGCTCTAGACTGAAGTTCCCACTGGCAAAGTCAGTTACTTTTTAACCAGATTCATTGAGTTAAGTGTTTCTTGAGGCTGCTTTTGTGAAAGTTTTATTCAGAAGGGTTTTGGGTGATCCTTGATGGTTCTGGACTTGGATTGGGAAACTAATTTCTCTGGCACATACCATCTCTCATGGGGCCCACAAGGGATCAGGTAGTCTGGAGCCCCCAGTGAGCATGAGCTGACCAACTCTATCACCCCACAGAGCTGAAGATCCCTCACATGGTCAACATTTTCTACATGACAGATTCTTAGGTAATTATCATTTTCTTGTCACCAAGCAGACTTCCCTAAAAGGGACCAAGATCAAGAACAGGACACTCTAAGGTCTTCTGTGAAGGAAGAAGAAGGGATTCAAATTGCCAAATGGCAGTACTAACTGACCCTGATGTCTAATGACCTTAGGTTCACTCTTTCTGTGCCTAGCTGGTTGAGTGGGTTGACCATCCTCAATGAGAAAGGCCAATCCATATGGGCACTTCTCTCACAACCAGCTTATCAAGGCCTGCATACCATGGCTCCAACTTCATCCCTCAACTGCTCCTAATGTCAGGATGACCTTGCCCATTAAGAGACTGACTTGGACTCACATGGTCCACTCATTATCTTAGGAAGCTTGGCACTTTCCTCAGGCCCATGGGTGCTCACCCAAGATATTTCCAAGGGTCCCAAACCTACCTGACCCCACTGCAGGATTTCTCATGCTGAATAATGAATTACCATTGGAAATAGGTAACATTTACTTGGTGTAAATAGCAACTGCTAGACTTGAATATTATATTATACCCTGTTTCTAGTCTAGCCTGAGAACTGAGCTTTGGTTTTGTCACATAAAGTGTTCATTTGAAGGAGATGCTGGCTCTCATCCTGTCATTCAAGTAAGAAGTCATGCAGAGTCATCAGTCAGTTTATTGTGCATGGGAATAGCAAGAGGAACAATGAACTTTCCATGGCTTCCCAAAAGAAACGTACTGGCCTCTTTCCTAGAACAAATGTACATTGCAGTGTCAGAGCCAGAAGTTTAGTCTGACCATCTGAATTCTTTGCTGTGGAGGTCAAAGGACATTACAGAAGCCATAGCAAACACTGAGCAAAATGTGGATATCTTTCAAAATTACATTTGTAAGGACCTTAATTCCAACTATGTGCTCCTTGTGTAAAATACAAAACTATAGACAAAGTAAAAACTTCTGATACAGTCCCAAGACTGGTGGTTGGTCAGGAAGAATAGGTGGAGCACAGAACATTTTTAGGGGAGTAAAAGTATTCTGAATTCTACTGTGTAGCTGAATGTATGACAGCATGCAAGGATCTGAGGTCTCTTTTGTACAGCTCTGCATCCCCTCCATAGGAGTGTAGCCCAGGTTTGGTTGTGAAATACCAATGAACCACATAACAAAGGAAATGTTCAACATTAATCCAATTGGAAACAAATTGTTAGATGAGAAGTAAACCAACTTTCAACATAATATTATCAAGATAATCAGTTGCACAGAAACCAGGAAATAATTACAAGGCACATTAAGAACCAAGATGATATGGCTAAGACAAATGATCAAATTAAGAAGTTAGAGGAAAAGCAGAATTTGGAATAATGAATCAAGGATGGTCAACAAATATAAATAACTTCAACAAGATATTTAATGAGATAAAGGATATTAAGAAGACACTAAGAGAGTATAAGAATTAGAGACAGCCATATCCTGAGTCCTGGACTCTTGCCTTCCTCATCAGAGAACATAACTTTACTACCCACTCTACCACTTTCTGCACCAAATACTAATCCTTGAGTTCTGTCCAGTTGCCCAGCCACTGGGTTTGGTTGATGAGCAGCACACCCAGTGTTCTATGCAGGTGCCAGTGGCTTGGGCTACCAAGTCTCAGTGTCCCACTCCTCTAGCTCCCAGGGCATCTGGGACTTAAGGGCCTGGCCATTGGGATAGCCAGAGGTGTGGTGGGAATGGAAGGCAACCAGGGCAAGAAGGCAACCATGCAGGCACTGAACAACTGCCTGGCCTCTTACCTTGACAGGGTGAGGAGACTGTAGACAGAGAGTCAGAGATTAGAGGGCAAAATTTGGGCATACCTGGTGAAGAAGGGACCCCAAGTCAGGAACCGAGGCTACTACCTGAAGATCATCAAGGAAACAAGGGCTCAGAACTTTGAAAATTCTGTGGACAATGCCAGAAACCTTCTGCAGATTGAGAATGCCTGACTGACAGCTGATGACTTCAGAGTTAAGTACAAGATTGAGCTGGCCATGTGCCAGTTTGAAGAAAATGTTATCTATCAGCCCAGAAAGCCACTGATGACAAGAACATCACTCAGCTGCAGCTGGAGATGGAGGTCCAGGCTCTCAAGGAGGAGCTTCTCTTCATGAAGAAGAACCATGAGGAGGAAGTAAAGGGCATACAAGCCCAGATTGCCAGCTCTGGGCTGACCATGGAGGTTGATGTCCTGAAGCCTCAGGACCACAACAAGATCATGGCAGACATCTGGGTCCAGTGTGATGAGTTGACTCAGAAGAACCAAAAGGAGCTGGACAAGTGCTATTCTCAGCAGGCTGAAAAGTACCACAGTGGCCACCTGTCAGTCCTCTGAGATAGGAGTTGCTAAGATGACACTCATGAAGCTGAGACTTACTGTCCAGTCCTTGGAAAGCAACCTGGATATTATGAGAAAGGAAGGCCAGCATGAGAAAAGCCTGCAGTAGGTGGAAGCTCACAATACCCTACAAATGGAGCAGCTCTACAGGGTCCTGTTGCACCTGGAGTCAAAGCTGGCACAGACCTGGGCAGAGAGGCAGCACCAGGCCCAGAAGTATGAGACCCTGCTGAATTTCAGGGACAAGCTGGAGGCTGAGATCACCTACTGCCACCTACGAGAATATGGGATGGACTTCAGACTCAGTGCTGCACTGGGCAACAGCAACTCCATGCAAAACATCCCCACCCTCTGGATCATGGATGGCAAAGTGGTTCTTGATACCAATGACACCAAAGTTCTGAGGCATTGAGGCAGCAGATGCAGGATTCCCTTTGGGGAACAGGTGGCCAATAAAAATTTCCACTTCTTCAAAAAGAAGAAGAATTACCAAGAATACATAGAAGCACAGCAGATCTAATGAAAAAAAAAAGATATTTTCGATGAAATTTAACAGATACTAGAGATACAACTGCAGATCTGAAGAAACAGTGGGAATGGTCAAGGAAGGTGACAGAAAACCTGAACTCAAACATGCAAATGAACAAATGGAGAAAAAAATGTGTATACATTTGAACTGGGTCACAGGGAAATAACTGAGAGCATGAAGCACACAAATATGTGGAATACAGGTATCCCAGAAGGAGAAAAAGTGGGGAAATGGCCAGGAAGAATATTTCAGAACATAATAGCTGAAAATTTCCCAACCATTATAAAAGACATAAATATGCAAATCCTAGAAGCCCAACATACCCCAAATAGAATAAATCCAAATAGATCCACTCCAAAACATATGCTACTGAGATAGTCAAATATTAAAGAGAAGGGGAGAAGTTTGAAAGCAGCAAGAGAAAAACTATTCACCACATGCAAGGCTCAATGCTGACTTCTCAGTGGACACCACAGAGGTGAAAAAACAATGGTATGCTATATCTAAGTGACTGAAAGAGATAACTATGAGCCAAGAATTCTTCATCCAGCAAAACTGTCCTTCAAAAGTGAAGTACTTAAAATATTCACAGATAAACAAATGTTTAGCGATTTTGGTAACAAGAATCCCGGCCTGCAAGAAATACTAAACAGAGTTCTGCCAGCTGAAAAAAATACATAGGAGTGAGGTTTGTAGAAATGTACTGAAGTGATGACAGTCAGTGTAACTGAAAAAACAAAAAGAGAAAAAATTAAAAATTCAACAAATGAAGGTCAAAGGATAAAATGTTCAAAGTAAGGATGTCTTCTAAAGTAACAACATTGAGAGTTAATGGGTTAAACTCCCCAATAGAAAAGAGGCAGGTTGAGTGGTGCGATAGTGGCTCAGTGGCAGAATTCTCACCTGCCATGCTGGAAATCTGGGTTTGATTCCCAGTGCCTGCTCATACAAAAAAAAAAAAAAAGGTGTAGATTGTCACAAATGATAAAAAAAATTCAACATATGCTGTTTACAATAAACTCATCTAGACCTAAAGACACAAACAGGATGAAATTAACAGGATGGAAAAAGACCATCCATATGAGCTGTAAACAAGAAAATCTAAGGTAACTATATTAATATCCAACAAAACAGACTTTAAATGCAAAAATGTTAAAAGAGACAACAGAGAACACTATGCATTAATGAAAACACTATATTTTAATGAACTAGTGAAGTTGCCCCAGAGCACTGGCAAACCTTGAGGAAGTAATAGACATCTCTACAGTGATAGCAGTTGACTTCAGCACACCATTTTCTGATAAAAAGAGCATCTAACAGAGGATCTACATGGAAATAGAAAACCTAAATCATATGATAAAATAACTCTACATAACAGACATATAGAAATTGCACCCCAATTGCAAAAGCAGGATGTACATATTCTAAAGTGCTCATGGAATTTTCTCAGGAAAGACCACATGCTGGGATATAAAATAGGTCTTAATAAATTTTAAAAGACTGAAATTATACCCAACATTTTCTCTGCTTATAAGGAAATGAAGCTGGAATGAATAAGAACTGGAGATCCATTAATTTCACACAAATGTATAGACATTAAACAAAGTGATCTTAATGGGTGAAAGAAGAGATTGCAAGAGAAATCAATAAATATTTTGAGATAAAATAAAACAAGGATTTAGCATATCAAAACCTACAGGATGCAGAGAAGGTAGTGCCTACAGGGATGTTTGTAAACCTAAAAGCCAACATTAAAAAGAAAGAACTAAAGTCAAACACCTAACAGAACCAGTGGAGAAAGTAGAGAAAGAACAGCAAACTAATCCCAAAGTGAGCAGAAGGAAAGAAATAAAGATTAGAGTGGAAATAAATGAATTTGAGAACAAAAGAAAAACAGAGAATCAATAAAAGCAAAAGTTTTTTTTTAAAGATGACTAATAAAATTAGAAAACTCCAAAGGTCACTGGCTCATGGACTCTCTGCTTCATTGTGCTGCAGCATTCTCTGCTCTCTCCAAATCTCTTATTCTCCAAAATGTTTCCTCTTTTATAGGACTCCAGAAACTTATCAAGACCAACCCAAATGGGTGGAGACATGTCATCACCTAATCCAGTTTAACAATCACTCTTGATTAAATCACATCTCCAGAGAGATGATCTAATTACAGATTCAAACATGCAGTATTGAATAGGGATTTTTCTGCCTTTACAAAATGGGATTTTGATTAAAACATGGCTTTTCTAGGTGACATACATCCTTTCAAACCAGCACAGACTGCACTGACTTGAGAAGAAATAGAAGACTTCATCAAACCAATCAGAAGTAAGATATTGAATCAGTCATCAAAAATCTTCCAAAAAGGAAAAGCCCAGAACCAGGTGGTTTCACAGGCAATGTTTTATGTAGCATTCCAAGAAGAATTAACACCAATCCTGCTCAAACCCTTCCAAATATTTAAGAGCAAACATATGTAATTCATTCTATGAAGTGAAAATTACCTTAATACCAAAACCTGCTAAAAACAATATACAAAAAACTACAGACAAATCTTTCTAATGAATATAGATACAAGCCTCCTGAACAAATTACTTGAAAATCCAATCCAAGAGCACATTAAAACAATTGTACATGATGAAGTAAGTTTTCTTCCAGGCATGCAAGGGCAGGTCAACATACCAAAGTCAATACTCTCCATGTAATACTCTACATCAGCAAATCAAAATGGAAAAGATCATGTGAATTAATACAGAAAAGGCATTGACAGAATCCAGCACTCTTTCTTTATAAAAATACTGTGAAAGGCAAAAACTCTTCCATCATGATATAGCACATATATGAAAAACCCACAGCTAAAATCATACTTTTAGCTTTCTCTCATAGATCAGGAACAGAGAAGTATGCCCACTGTCACCACTGTTACTCAACAATGACCTAGCAGTTCTAGCTATAGCAATTAGGTAGGAAAAAGAAATGAAAGGCATGCAAATTGGCAAGGAAGAAGTAAATTTTTCTCTCTTTGCAAAAGACATGATCCCATATTTAGTAAATCCCATAAAAATAATGACAAACCTACTAAGCTAATCAATGAGTGCAGCAAAGTTGGAGGATCAAGATCAACATGGAAAAATGAACTATACACTAGTAATAAGTTAATCAAGGAGTTAATAAAGAAACAAATTCTTTTCACAGTAAAAACTAAAAGAATTAAATACCTAGGATGAAATTTAACTAAAGGTGTAAATGATGTGTTCAGAGACACCTACAAAATATTACTAAAAAAAGTCAAAGAAGTCCAGAATAAATAGAAATACATTCCACATTCATGGATTGGAAGGATAAATACCATTAAGATGTCAATTCTATCTAAATTGATGTACAGATTCAGTGCAATACCATTCAAAATTCTAACAGCTTAAGTTTCAGAAAATAGAAAAGCTAACTATCAAGTTTATTTGGAATAGTGATGGCCTTGAATAGCAAAATCCATCTTTAAAAGAATGAAGTGGGAGATATCACACTTTGGGATTTAACACATATTATGAAGCCACAGAGGTCAAATCAGCATGGTCCTGGCATAAAGGTAGACAAATTGATCAATGGGATCAAATTGAGATTTCATAAATAGGCCCTTAGAACTATGGTCAAATGTTTTTTTACAAGGTTGCAACATCTGGAACAGGGTAGTTGTTTCAATACTTTGTGGTGGAACTGGATAGCAATATCCAAAACAATGAAAGAGGATCCCTATCTCATAGCCTTTTCAAAAATTCACTTAAAGTGATCAAAGGTCTAAATATAAGAGCCAGTATAACAAAACACTTAGAAGAATATATAGGGAAATATCTTCAAGACCTAGTGATAAAAGGTAGTCTCCTAGACTTTACACCCAAATCACAAGCAATGAAAGAAAATCTAGATCCAGGGGACCTCCTTAAAACTGAATATTTCCATGATTCAATGCACATTTCCAAGAAGTTGAAAAGTCAGCTGAACCAATAGGAAAATTTATTTGGTAACCATATATCTTCAAGGGGGTTGATATCCAGAATAAATAAGAAATCCTACAACTCAACAATAAACAACCAAATTTAAAACTGGGCAAAAGACCTTGATAGACATTTTTCCAAAATAGAAAAATCACAAAAAATACACATGAAAAGATGCTCAATTTCACTAGCCATTAGAGAATTGCAAACCAAATCCATAATGAAATAATCATTTTTCACCTAATAGAAAGGCTGTCATAAAACAAACAGGAAGCCATAAGTATGGAGAGGATGTAGGAAAAATTATTCACTGCTGGTGGGAATGTAAAATGGTACAGCCTCTATGAAGGATGGTTTGGTCGTACCTCAGAAAAGTATGTATAGAGTTGTCTGATGGTCTGGCAGTTCCACTTCTCAGTATATACTGAGGAGATCTGAACATAGGGATGCAAACAGATACTTGCACACTGATGTTCATAGTGAACTTATTTACAATTGCCAGAGTATGGTAACTACACAAGTGTCCATCAACACATAAACGGATTAAAATGTGGTATACACATACAATGGAATACTATTCTGCAGTGAGAAAAAATGAAGTTCTGAAACACACACCATGATGAACCTTGAAGACATTAGGGCAAATATTGTATGAGCTCACTAATAGGACTAAATTATAACATTTAAACTCATAGACAAACATCTAGAATATAGGTTACTAGGGGATGGAAGGGGGCTAGAGAATGGGGAATTGTTGCTTAATAAGTGCAGAATATTTAATTAGGTTGAAGTTAAATGTTTGGAAATGGATAGAAGTGATGGAAGCACATTCTTGTGGGCATAATGGTTAGTGTAGGATTATGAATGAATGTGGTTGAAATGGGGAGTTTAGAGACACATATGTCACCAGAAGGAAAGCTAGAGGTAAAAACATGGGATATATAATAGAGTGAATCTTCTCATAGATTGTGAACATGATTAATATCACTAATATTAAAATGCTTTTTTTAAAACTTTTTTATTAATTAAAAAACTTAACAAAAGAACATTAATATATCATTCCATTCTGCATATACAATCAGTAATTCTTAATATTATCACATAGTTGCATATTCATCATTTCTTAGAACATTTGCATCGATTTAGAGAAAGAAATAAAAAGACATCAGAAAAAGAAATAAAACGATAATAGAGAAAAAAAGATTATACATACCATACCCCTTACCCCTTACTTTCATTTATCACTAGCATTTCAAACTAAATTTATTTTTTCATTTGTTCCCCCTATTATTTATTTTTATTCCATATGTTCTACTCTTTTGTTGATATAGTAGCTGAAAGGAGCAT
>PVIY010035781.1:0-25971 GCA_004026745.1 Myrmecophaga tridactyla
ATTCTTATGCATTAAGTAGATATCACCTTGTTGTTCAAGATGTAGCAGAGAGGCTGGAGGGAACTGCCTGAAAATGTAGAGCTGTGTTCCAGTAGCCACGTTTCTTGATGATGATTGAACAATGATATAGCTTTCACAATGAGACTCTGTGAATGTGAAAACCTTGTGTCTGATGCTCCTTTCAGCTACTATATCAACAGAAAAGTAGAACATATGGAATAAAAATAAATAATAGGGGGAACAAATGTTAAAATATACTTAGTTTGAAATGCTAGAGATAAATGAAAGCAAGGGGTAAGGGATATGGTATGTATAATCTTTTTTTCTCTATTATCGTTTTATTTCTTTTTCTGATGTCTTTTTATTTCTTTTTCTAAATCGATGCAAATGTTCTAAGAAATGATGAATATGCAACTATGTGATAATATGAAGAATTACTGATTGTATATGTAGAATGGAATGATATCTTAAAAAAAAAAAGATAATGAAAAAAAAATCTAACCTCCCACTATCTGTCTCTTGCCCCCAATTATTAGCCCCTGATATTGCCGTGGCACTGTTGATGTCTTCCTATTAACTATAGACTATAGCGTGTAATATTAGTTTCCCCTTCTGTTATTATATTAGTTATACCCCTCTATTATTAATTCTTTGTACAAGATGAAATCTTTGAAGTAGTTCATGTAAGAATTTATTTATAATTGTAGAGTTGATCAGTGGGATGCATGACTCTATAAATCAGGATCAGTTCCTCAAGTTTCATCCATGTTGTCATGTGCTTCATGATCTCATTCTGTCTTACTGCTGCATAATATTCCATTATAAGTAAGCACCACAAATTTTGTTTATCTACTCATCTGCTTTTGGGCACTTGGATTGTTTCCATGATTTAGCAATTGTAAATAGTGCTGCTATGAACATTGATGTGCAAATGTCTATTTGTGTCACTGCTTTCAGCTCTTTGGGGGATAGTCTGAATATCGGAATTGCCACATCATAGGGCAACTTGATATTTAGTTTTCTGAAGAACCACCAAACTGTCTTCCACAGAGGCTAATGTATTAGTATACATTCCCTCCAGTAGTGAAAAAGTATTCCAGTTTCTCCACATTCTCTCCAACATTTGTAGTTTTCTATTTGTTTAATAGCAGCCATTCTTAGAGGAGTGAGGTGCTATTCATTGTAGTCTTAATTTGCATTTACCTTATATCTAATGAAGATGAGCATGTGATTTTTAGCCATTTATATTTGCTCTCCAGAGAAATGTCTAGTCATACTCTTTGCCCAGTTTATAATTGGGTTGTTTGCTCTTTTGTTGTTCAGTTGTATAATTTCCTTATGTGCACAGGATATCAAACATTTCTCTGATGTGTGGTTTCTAAATAGTTTCTCTCATTGTGTTGGCTAACACTTCACCTTTTTGACAAAGTCCTTTGAGATGCAGATGTTTTTGATTTTGAGGAGTTCCTATTTATCCATTTTTTCTTTTTGTTGCCTGTGCTTTGGGTGAACAGTTTAAGAAGCTACCTCCTATTACTAGATCTTGAAGATGTTTCCATAAATTTTCTCCTAGAAAGAAGAAAATGACTCTTATATGTAGGTCTTTGATCCATCTTGAATTAATTTTTTTATAGGGTGTAAGGTAGGGGTCCTCTTTCATTCTTTTGGCTACAGATTGCCAGCCCTCCCATTGCCCATTTATTGGAAAGAGTATTCTGTCTCAGTTCACTGGATTTGGAGTCCTTGTCAAAGATCAATTGACCATAGATTTGGTGGTTTATCTCTGCATTCTCAATTCAGTTCTGTTGATTAATGCTTTTGTCTTTGTGCCAATATCATACTTTTTTTTCCTATACTCTATGGTGGGGCCACATTTCATTGTTTTTCCATGTAAGTATCCCATTATTGCAGCACCATTTGTTGAATTTCTGTTTGTTTTTTGTTCTTTGTTTTGGGGAAGTGCATGGACTGGGAATCGAACCCAGATCCCCTGCATGGCAGGTGAGAATTCTACCACTGAACTACACTTGTAGTCCCAATATCAATCTGTTTTTAGAACTGTGGCTTTATATTAAGTTTCGTTTTTGGTGGATGAAGGTGGTGGTGCATGGTCTGGGAATCAAACTGAGGTCTCTTGCATGGAAGGCAAGCATTCTACCACTGAACCACCTGTGCACCTTATATTAAGTTTTAAATTCAGGAAATGTCAGTCCTCCCATTTCATCCTTTTTTATTTTTAGTATGTCTTTAGCTATTCAAGGTCTCTTTCACTACCAAATAAAGTTGATAACAAGCTTTTCCAAGTCTTCAAAGTAGGCTGTGAGTATTTTGACTGGTATTGTATTGACTCTGTAGATCAGTTTGGGTAGCACTGACATCTTGACGACATTCAACCTTTCTATCCATTAGCATGGAATGTCTTTCCATTGATTTAGATCTTCTTTAATTTCTTTCAGCAATGTTTTGTAGTTTTCTGTGTCCAGGCCCCTAACATCTCTGTTTATGTTTTTTCCTAGATATTTGATTCTTTTAGTTGCTATTTTGAATGGAATTCCTTAATTGTCTCCTCAATGGATCATTACCTGTGTATAGAAATCTTGCTTATTTTTGTACATTAATGTTGTATCCTGCCACTTTGCTGAATTTGTTTACTAGCTCAAGTAGCTTTGTCATAGATTTCTCAGCATTTTCCAAATATAGGATCAGGTTATTTGCAAATAATAAAAGTTTTGATCTTCCTTTCCTATTTGGATGCCTTTTATTCCTTTCTCCTGTCTGATCGTTCCACCTAAAACTTTTAGTACAATGTTAAATAATAGTGGTGACAATGGGGCATCCTTCTCGTGTTCCGATCTTAAGGGGAAAGCTTTTAATCTCTCACTGTTGAGTATGATGCTGGCTATGGCTTTTTCTTTTCTTTTTTACATTTATGTACTTTTTATTGGCCTAATGAAACTATTTTTATTTATTTTTTTTGTGTGTGCGGGCAAGCACAAGGAATCGAACCCAGGTTTCTGGTATGGCAGATGAGAACTCTGCCTATTGACCCACCATGGCCCGTCCCCTAATGAAACAATTTTGACAGGCTTAATATTCTATGTAAAAGTTTACAGCACAATAAAAGTTTGAATGTCTTCATATGTTGGAAGAATGAACCCACATTCTTTTAGTTAGCTAGAAGCCATAGATTTTTTTTATCTGCGTATTGAAATTGGACAGGATTTCTTACATTATTTTAAGTGGCTTTTTGTAATATTTTCTTCAAAATAGTCCATTTCTTTTAATTATAAAAATTTTTCAGAATGGAATTCTATACATATTTATTTTTTAATTTTTTGAGAATATGTCTTTATAATTTCTTATTTTGCACTTTTTTTATTTTTCTTTTTTTTAACTTTTTTATTGTATAGTATAACATATCTACAAAGCAAAGAAATGAAAAAGCAATAGTTTTCAAAGCACTTGTGTTAGTTAGATTCAGTTGTCAACTTGGCCAGGTGAGCATACCTAGTCTTGTTGCTGCGGACAAAAGCCAATGGTATGCGAACCTCATTTGTTGCTAATTACATCTACAGTCGGCTAGGAGGTGTGTCTGCTGCAATGAGTGACGTTTGACTTAATTGGCTGGTGCTTAAATGAGAGAACGCAAGGTAGCACAGCCTAAGCAGCTCAGTATTCCTCATCTCAGCACTCGCAGCTCAGCCCAGGCCTTTGGAGATGGAGAAAGAAGTCACCCAGGGGAAAGTTGTTGGAACCCAGGGGCCTGGAGAGAAGACCAGCAGAGACCATTCTGTGCCTTCCACGTAAGAAAGAACCTCAGTGGAAAGTTAGCTGCCTTTCCTCTGAAGAACCAACAAAATAAATCCCCTTTTATTAAAAGCCAATCCGTCTCTGGTGTGTTGCATTCCAGCAGCTAGCAAACTAGAACAGCACTCTTCAACAAATGATAATTACAGGACAGATCCAAGAGTTTCTCATGAGGTACCAAACAATCCTCTCATATTTTTCCTTCTAGTTCTCCAGAATATAGGAGGCTAGAGGACTTAAATATTTTCTTATCATCACAATCATCTTTTTTCCTCCTTTTTTTGGGAAAAATTACATATATACAAAAAGGCTATAAGTTTCAAAGCACAGCACCACAATTAGTTGTAGAACATATTTCAGATTTTGACAAGGGTTAAAATTTCACAATTTTAGGTTTTTACTTCTAGCTGCTCTAAAATACTGGAGACTAAAAGAAATATTGATTTAATGATTCAGCAATCATATTCATTTGTTAAGTCCTGTCTTCTATGTATAATTCCATCATCACCTTTGATCGTTCCATCCCTCTCTTTGGGGTTGTTTGGGCTATGGCAATTCTAAATTTTTGCTAATGGAAGGGTCTGTCACTAATATGGGGTAGGGAGATGGAGCTATCTGATGTTTTGAAGAGGCTGGGCTAGGGTTCAGGACTTATCTGGATCAGAGGTTGTAGAGTTCTGGCAAGTTACTTTAGTGCCTGGCACCTCGTGGAATCTTATATATTGCCCTCGGTGTTCTTTAGAATTGGCTGGAATGGTCCTGGTTGGGGACTGGCTATGATAGGTAGCAAGGTCTACCTGAAGCTTGTGTAAGAGCAACCCCCAGAGTAGTTTCTCGACTCTATTTGAACTCTCTCTGCCACTGATACTTCATTAATTACACTTCTTTCCCCCCTTTTGGTCAGGATGGAATTGTTGATCCCATGGTTCCAGATCTGGATTCATCCCTGGGAGTCATCTCCCACATCACCAGGGAGACTTTCATCCCCGGATGTCTTGCCCCATGTAGGGGTAAGGGCAATGATTTCACTTGCAGAGTTGGGCTTAGAGAGACTGAGGCCACATCTGAGCAACAGAAGAGGTCCTCCTAGAAGTTACTCTTAGGCATACCTATAGGTAGGCTAAGTTTCTCTGCTACCTACATAAGTTTCACAAGAGTAAGCCTCATGATCGAGGGTATGGCCTATTTATTTGGGTGTCCCTAAAGTTTGACACAGTGTCAGGGGATTCCCTGATAGTAAGGTTTAATAGCTCCATATTCTTTCTCCCCTCCCTCAGGGGACTTTGCCAATACTTTCTGATTATCTGCGTAATAACTTTAGGATGTTTCCAGGCCTTACAATAATCTATACAAGATTAAAGGACCTCTTTCTTATTCTGTGCTCCCTGTGTTTCAGTTGTTCAAATGAGCTATACAGATAGGTTGAATTAGATTATGCACCACAGAAAATTTCAGTTCCAGATCAAATAAACCTTTTTTCCATTGGTCTCTAAGAGTATGTGTGGTTCTAAAATATAGACGCTGTCTTCCTTACCCCTATGTTCTGAATTACTTTAACCACAACCTGTTTGATTTTGTTCTTATCTCTAACTATCAGGTTATATATATAGCCTCTCAAAATCTGGAAATAATAATCAGCCCTCTGGGCTTAATGTGTCAGCTCTAAAAGCTTAAAATCTAGGCCCCTGTTTTCTTATAAGCATTTTCTAAAGGTGACCATACCATTGTTGTTTTTTGTTTCTGGCTTATTTTGTCTCATTCACATCGTTGCATGCCTCACAACATTGTTCCTTTTTGTAGCAGCACAACCTTTGTTAATAAGTATACACCATCATTTGCCAACCTACTCCATCAGTGCATCCTTCAGCCACCTGCATTCATCAGGCATTATGTAGAGGGCCTAAAGTCCACAGTCCATCAACATTCTCAATTTTAGATAATTTCATTGTTCCCAAGAGGAAAAAAACCAATAAACACACACTCACCAAATAGGAAATCGAAACCTCCTCTTAACTCTTGTCCTTCTCCCCATTATTTACTTCTGGTGTTGCTGTGGTAGTGCTGATGGTTTCCTTTTGGACATAGCTCACAGCATGCAATAGCAGTTTTTCCCCTGCACCCTGGATTAAACACTCTTTATACAAGAATCGTATCTTTGAAGTAATTCTTGTGAGAACTAATTCATATTTCTAGCATGAATCAGAAGGACAGTTAGGTCTATCCAACCCTATTTAAATTTGGCCATCTTCAATATGGTAATATTACTTATAGACCCACTAGAGAACCACCTTCACTCCTATCTATTCCCTTACATTGGAGTTCAACCTCATTAGTTAATGGTTCACGCATCTCTAGCTTCTATGTATCTCTAAGTCTCCTATATTCTGTATTGTAAGCCACTGATTATACCTTTATGCTGGTCATAAACATGGAATCATACAGTATCTGTCCTTTTGTGTCTGGCTAATTTCACTCAGCATCATGTCCTCAAGGCTCATCCATCTGTGCTTCAGGATGTCATTTTGTCTTACTGCTGCATAATATTCCACCATATATATATGTATATATACCATATACATATATACATATATATATATACATATATATATACATACACCACATTTTGTTAATCCACTTGTCTGTTGATGGGCATTTGGTTTGGTCCATCTTTTGGCAATTGTGAATAATGCTGCTGTGAGTGTCATTGTGCAAATGTCTGTTTGTGTCATTGCTCTCAGCTCTTCTCGGTATATACCAAATAGTGGTATTGCCGGGTCATAGGGCAACTCAATATTTAGTTTCCTAAGGAACCGCCAAACAGTCTTTCATAGTGGCTGCACCATTATACATTCCCACCAGCAGTCCATAAGTGTCCCAGTTTCTTCACATCCTCTCCAGTATTTATAGTTTCCTGTTTGTTTAATAGCAGCCATTCTTATAGGTGTGAGGTGGTATTCCATTGTAGTCTTGATCTGCATTTCCCTTATAACCAGTGAAAATGAGCATCTCTTCATGTGCTTTTGAGACATCTGTATTTCTCTTCTGAAAAATGCCTATTCATATCTTTAGCCAATTTTATATTTGGGTTGTTATTTCTTTTGTTGTTGAGTTGTATGATTTCTTTGTATAGACAGAAAATAAAATCTTTGTCTGAATGCGATTTCCAAGCATTTTCTCCCATTGAGTTGGCTGCCTCTTCACCTTTTAGACAAAGCCTTTTGAGGTACAGAAGCATTTGATTTTGAGGAGTTTCCATGTATATATTTTTTCTTTTGCTGCTTGTGCTTTGGGTGTAATGTTTAGGAAGCTACCTTCTATTACTAGGTCTTAAAGATGTTTTCCTACATTTTCTTCTAGAAGCTTTATGGTGCTGGTTCTTATATTTAGGTGTTTGATCCACTTTGAGTTAATTTTTGTGTAGCATGTAAGTTAGGGGTCCTCTTTCATTCTCTTGGCTATTGATAGCCAGTTCTTCCATGCCCAATTATTGAAAAGACTATTTTGTCCTAGTTCAGAGGATGTTGGGGCCTTGTCAAAAATCAGTTGACCCATAGATTTGGTGGTCTTTTTCTGCACTATTGATTCAATTCCATTGGTCAATGCTTCTGTCTTTGTGCCAGTACCATGCTGTTTTGACCAGTGTAGCTTTATAATAGTTTTTAAAATCAGGGAGTATTTATCCTCCCACTTTGCGCTTCTTTTTTTTT
Organism: Myrmecophaga tridactyla; assembly: GCA_004026745.1. Lineage (NCBI taxonomy): Eukaryota > Metazoa > Chordata > Mammalia > Pilosa > Myrmecophagidae > Myrmecophaga > Myrmecophaga tridactyla. Next base: position 7,515 of record PVIY010035781.1, read on the forward strand.
AGGATGCTTTTAGCTATTTGGGGTCTCTCTCCCTTCCAGATAAATTTAGTAATTAGCTTTTCCAAATCTTCAAAGAAAGTTGTTGGAATTTTGATTGATAGTGCGTTGAGTCTGTAGATCAATTTGGGGAGAATTGACATCTTAACTATATTTAGCCTTCCTATCCATGAGCAGGGAGTGTCTTTCCACCTATTTATGTCTTCTTTGATTTAGCAATGTTATGTGGTTTTCTTGTAAAAGTTCTTTACGTCCCTAGTTAAGTTCATTCTTAAGTACTTGATTCTTTTAAAAATTGCTGTTTTGAATGGAATTTTTTTCCTTAACTAACTCCTGAGCTACGTCATTGCTCAGGAGCAATATGTTTAAAAATATGTTTGATAAAAATATTATAATATATAATATATATTTTATTGTATAAATATAAATAATATATTAAAATATTACTGGTTTTTGCACATTAATTTTATATCCTGTCACCTTGCTGAATTTGTTTATTTGCTTAAGTAACTTTGCTGTAGATTTCTCAGGATCTTCCAAGTATAGTATCATATCATCTGCAAATGATGAGAGTTTTACTTCTTCCTTTCCAATTTGGATACCTTTTATTTCTTTGTCCTGCTTGATTGCTTTAGCTAGAATATATAGCACAATGTTGAAAAATAGTGGTGACAGTGGACATCCTTGTCTTGTTCCTGATCTTAGGGGGAAAGCTTTCATTCTTTTTCCATTGAATATGATGCTGGCTATTGGTTTTTCATATATTCCCTTGATCATGTTGAGGTAGTTACCCTCGATTCCTAGCTTTTGGAGTGTTTTTATCAGAAAAGGATGCTGAATTTTGTTGAATGTTATTTCAGCATCAATCGAGATGATCATGTGATTTTTTTCCCCTTTTGATTTGTTAATGTGCTGTATTACACTCATTGATTTTCTTGTGTTGAACCATCTTTGCATTCCTCGTATAAGTCCCATTTGGTCATGGTGTATAATTCTTTTAATGTGCTGTTGGATTCGATTTGCTAAGATTTTATTGAGAATTTTTGCTAATCTATGTCATTAAAGAGATTACTCTATAATTTTCCTTTCTTACAGCATCTTTACCTGGCTTTGGTATTAAAATGATATTAGCATTATAAAATGAGTTAGATAGAGTTCCTTTATCCTCAATTTTTTGGAAAAAATTTGAGCAGAATTGTGTTAGTTCTAATGAAATGTTTGCTAAAATTCCCCTGTGAAGCCATCTGGCCCTGGGCTTTTCTTTGTAAGAAGATTTTTGATGACTGATTGAATCTCTTTACATGTGATTGGTTTGTTGAGATCTTCTATTTCTTCCTGAGTCAGTGTAGCTTGTTTGTGTATCTCCAGGAATTTGTCCATTTCATCTATGTAGTCTGGTTTGTTGGTGTATAGTTGTTCATAGTATCCTCTTATGATTTATTTTATTTCTTCAGGTCTGTGGTAATACACCCCTACTCATTTCTGATTTTGTTTATTTGCATCCTCTCTATTTTTTTCTTGTAAGTCTTACTAGTGGCACATCAATTTTATTGATTTTCTCAAAGAACCAACTTATGGTTTTATTGATGCTTTCTATTGTTCTTTTATTCTCCCGTTCATTTATCTCTGCTTTAATCTTTGTTATTTCTCTTCTCCTATTTGCTTTGGGTTAGTTGGCTGTTCTTTCTTGATTTTTGCTCCTTCTTGTTTTCTAATATAGGCATTTAGGGCAATGTATTTCCATCTCAGCACAGCCTTTGCCACACACCATAAGTTCTGGTAAGTTGTATCTTCATTTTCATTCATCTCCAGATAGCTGCTGATTTCTCCAGCAATTCCTTCTTAGACCACTGGTTGTTTAAGATTGTGTTATTTAATCTCCATGTATTTGCGAATGGTCACTTTCTTTGGTGGTTAATGAGATCCAACTTCATCTCATTGTAATCAGAGGAAGTGCTTTGAATAATTTCAATGTTTTCAAATTTATAAAGACTTGTTTTGTGCCCCAGCATATGATCTCTCCTGGAGAATGTTTCATGAGCACTAGAGAAGAATGTATAACCTTGTGCTTTGGGGTGCAATGACCTAGATATGTCTGTTAGGTCTAATTCATTTATTTAACTTCTCTATTTCCCTGTTGATCTTCTGTCTGGCTGTTCTATCTATAGATTAGAGTGCTTTATTGACGTCTCTTACTATTATTGTTGAAACAACTATTGCTCCCTTTGGTTTTGCCAGTGTCTGTCTCATGTACTTTGGTACTCCTTGATTGGGATCATAAACATTGATGATTGTCATATCTTCTTGGTGAATTGACCCTTTAATTAGTATATAGTGTCCTTCATTGTCTCTTATGATGTCTTTGCATTTAAAGTCTATTTTGTCTGATATTAGTATAGCTACTCCTGCTTTCTTTTGATTACAACTTGCATGGAAAATCTTTTTCCATCCTTTCACTTTCAAACTATTTGTCTCCTTCTTCTAAGATGAGTCTTTTGTAAGCAGCATATAGCTGGATTATGTTTCTTAGTACGTTCTACTAATCTGTATCTTTTAATTGGTAAGTTTAGTCCGTTACCATTCAATGTTATTACTGAAAAGGCATTTCTTGATTACACCATCTTATCTTTTTTATTTTATTTGCCAGATCTATATATATTTTTCTCTCTTTCTCTTTGTATTATTTAAATTACCCTTAGTGACAGTCTTCAGTTGTGTGCCCTCCTCCAGACCACCCTCTCCTGTCTTTTTTTTTTTCAGTTGCAGAACTCCTTTTAGTATTTCTTGTAGGGTCTGTCTCTTGTTGACAGATTCTTTCAGGATGTCTTTGTGCGTGAAAAATTTAATCTCTCCCTCACTTTTTTTTTGCATGCCCAAGCACTGGGAATCGAACCCAGGTCTCCAGCCTGGCAGGTGAGAACCCTCCCACTGAGCCACAGTGGCCCACCCTCTCCTTACTTTTGAAGGACAATTTGGCTGGGTACAGAATTCTTGACTGGAAGTCTTTCTCTTTCAGGATCTTGAGTATATCATACCACTGCCTTCTCACCTCAGGGTGCTAGTTGAGTAGTCTGAACTTAGTCTTATTTGATTTCACTTGTACATAGTAGATTTTAATCTCTTCCTCAGTTTTGAAGGACAATGTGTCTGGATAAGCAGTTCTTCTCTGGAAGTCTTTCTTTTCCAAGATCTTAAATGCATCATACCATTGTTTTCTTGCCTCCATGGTGCCTGCTGAGTAGCCTATATTCAGTCTTATGTGGTTTCCCCTGTTTGTAGTGGATTGCTTTTCTCTTACTTTCAGGACTTTCTTCTTTTCAGCATTTGATAGTCTGATTAGTATGTTTCTTGGAGTATGTCTATTTGGGGTTCGTTGGAATTCTTTGATTTGCATATTTATATCTTTTATAAGATTTGGGAATTCTGTCCCCCCACCCCCATTATCTCTTCAACTAAACTTCCTAACCCTTTACTCTTCTTTACTCCTTGTGGGACACTGATGATTCTTATATTTGTACTCTTCCTGTTATCCATCATTTTCCTGAAATCCTGTTCCATTTTTTCCATCTTTCTTACCATTTGTTCTTTTGTGCATTTGAGTTCAATCATCCTGTCTTCTAGTTCACTTATTCTTTCTTCCACCTCTTCAATTCTGCTATTGTGGGTCTCTAGTATTTTTTTAATTTTGTCTGCAGTATTTTTCATCTCTGTGAGAGCCACTGTTTTTGTATTTATTCTTTCAAATTATTCTTTCTGCTCCTGCAATGTCTTCTTGATATCCTTTAGGTTGTTATGAATGTCCTGGATTAATTGTTCCAAATTCTTTGTCTCTTCCAGTGTTTTAATTTGGTCATTTGGTTGGGCCATATTCTCCTGAATCTTCACCTGCTTTATGGTTTTCTGTTGTGCTTGTGGCATTTGTTTATTTTGGTGAGGTTATTTTGCAATTTGATTTCCTTGACTCATCTAAGGTTTTATATTTACTTGGGTCTTCCTTGAAGGTCCTGTTTTGTACTTGGTTTCTCAGTAGTTACTTGCCAAATCAGGCCCAGATCCCATGGAGGGGATGCAATTCTACTTGAGGCTTACCAATGGATGATGCTCTTGAGCCACTTATTTTCCTCAGGCCTGTTTCTCTCCAACTGTGGCAGCCAGCTGAGCAAGATGGTGTGGGGCAGGTCAGCTATTCTTGGTGTCCAGTGGGGTGGTTATTTTCACTTCAGGCAGGTGGCTATTCTCTGCACCCATCAAGGTGGCTATTCTCATGCCAGGAGTGGCTGGTCCTAGCACATGAAGCAGGGCTTCTCATTCCATCAGAGCACTGGCCTGCCATGCCAATGGGGGAGGGTTGCCAGCTTCCATGGCTTGGAAAACTTACATTTCTATGTGGGATCTTGGCTATTTCACTAATCCAGAGTGGTGTAGAATGTGTGTCAGGTCACTGAAATCCCCAAACAGTTGTTCCATTCAGTTCCTACCTATTTACTAGCTGTCCTAGTAAATTTAGACAAACTAAATTCCACTCCTCTCTATACTGCCATCTTGCCCCATCTCCCTTACTACTTTTTTCTTTTTATATTTTTATTGAGAAATCTTCATACACATACAGTCTACCCACAATATACAATCAGTGGCTCACAATATCATCACATAGTTGTGTATTCATCACATGATCATTTTTTAGAACAATTACATCATTCCAGAAAAAGAAATAAAAAATGAGAAAATGAATACATTCCCATACCCCTTACCCCTCCCTCTCATTGACCACTAGTATTTCAATTTACCCAATTTATTTTACTCCTTATCCCCCCAATTATTTGGTCATTTTTTTATCCATATATTTTTTATTTATCTCTCCATACCCTGGATGAAAGAAGCATCAGCTACAAGGTTTTCACAATCACAAGGTTACACTGTAAAAGCCAAATCATTATATAATTGTCTTCAAGAATCAAGGCTACTGGAACACAGCTCAACAGTTTCAGGTACTTTCCTCCAGCCACTCCAGTACCCCATAAACCAAAAAGCAATATCTATATGATGCATAGGAATAACCTTCAGTATTTATCAACTCTGAAATCTCTCAGCCAGTGAAACTTTATTTTGTCTAATCTCTCTTCCCCCTTTTGTTCAAGAAGACTTTCTCAGTCCCATGATGCTGGGTTCGGGCTCACTCTGGGAGTCTTGTCCCATGTTGCCAGGGAGATTTACACCCCTGGGAGGTCATGTCCTATTTTGGGGAGAGGGAAGTGAGTTCACCTACCAAATTGGCTTAGAGAGAGGTACCACATCTGAGCAACAAAAGAGGTTCTCTTGGGGTGACTCTTATGCCTAACTATAAGTAGGCTTAGCTTTTCCTTTACAGGAATAAGTTTCATAAGGGACAAACCCCAAGATCAAAGTCTCAGCCTATTGAATTTGTTGTCCCCACTGCTTGCGAGAATATCATGAATTCCCCAGATGAATATTTCCTCCTTTCTCCCCAGTCTCCCAAGAGGACTTTGCAAATACTTTTTTATTCTCTGACCAAATTACTCTGGGATATATCACATTTTACCCAATTTTTCATTGAGTTATTCCTTTTCTTTTTATAGAAGGTCAAGTGTTCTAAATTCTAGATCCAGGTTTTTCTTTTTCAGATATCTGACTTGTGATTAATTTTCTCCACTCATGACGTGACTTCTCATTCCCTTAACTGTGTTTAAAAGAGCATAAGTTCTTAATTTTGATGGAATCCAATTAATCAATTTTTAATTTTATGAATTGTATTTTTGGTGTCATATCTAAAAAATATTTGTTAGCTCAAGGTCATAAACATCTTCTCCTATGGTTTCTTGTAAAAGTTATATGGCTTTAGAATTTATATTTAGGTCTTCAATAAATTTTAAGTGAACTTTTATGTATGGTGTGATGTGTGGATTAAACTTTGTTTGCTATAGATAGCCAGTTCTTTCCACATCATTTATTTAAAAGACTATCCTTTCTATGATGAATTATCTTTGTAAATTTATATTTAAAAAATCAGTTGTAAAAAATAAATCAGTTGTCCCTATATGTGTGGATCTATTTATGAACTCTGTATTTGATTCCCTTTTTCTATTTGCCTATCTTTATTTCATGACAAAGCTGTTGTAAAGATAGGAAAATAGAATATTTGAGTAGAACTTACAATGTTTAACTAATATTACTGGCTTCAAACTCATTTTTGTTATTCCCAGGTCCTTTGCAATTCAGTGTAAATTAGGAAATCATCAATTTCTAAAAAAAAAAATTGTTGGTGTTTTACTAAAATTTTCTTGAATCTGTAGATCAATTTTGAGAGAATTTGCATCTTAAGAATATTGACCAACCCATGGATGCAGCATATCTCTCCATTCATTTGGATCTTCTTTAATAAATGATCTGTTTTTGGTAGATGTCTTTGTACAGTCTTTAATTTGTTTGTTTGTTTGGCATGGGCAGGCTCTGGGAATTGAGCCCGGGTCTCCAGCATGGCAGACAAGAATTCTGCCACTGAACCATGGTTGCACCACCTTTCTTTGTAATTTTTTTCCTACAGTTTCTAACCTTCTCTTAAGCTCATTCAGTGATATTTCCATTTCAAATATCATATATTTCAACTCTGGAAACTCAATTTAGTTCTTTTTCACAGTTTACATTTTTTCCTCCATCATACTCATATTTTCCTTTAAATTTTTAAAATTATTCATAATAGTCTTGAATTCTCTTTCCGTCATCTCTGATATTTCTAGGTCTATTTCTATTGACTATTTCCCCCTTCTTTTTATGGGTTACATCTTCCTGCTTCTTGCATGTTTAAACATTTTTTACTTGGTGATAAAACATTTTTATATTGCATTTTAAAAATTGTCGAATTTTATTGTGTTTCTTTTGAGAGTGTTGTGATAATTTTTCTAGTTGGCCATTATTTACTTGCATGTCAGCGCAATGCACGTGAAGCTTATTTTTAAGCTTTGTTACGTCAGGTACAAAGTAGCTTTACTCCAAGGCAAGATTTCTAAACCTCAGCACTATTGGCATTTAGAAACAAATAATTCTTTGTTCTTTATCATTGTCCTGTGCATTGCAGGATCTTCAGAAGCATCCCTGGTCTCTCCTCTCACCCCTCCACCAATTATGGTAACCCAAAACGTCTCTCTATATTACCAAATGTCTCTTGGCAGGCGAAATCATTCCCAGTTGAGAGCCACTGTTCTAGGGCTGGCTTAGCCCTACTCAAAAGGTATGGCTTTCCTGGAAAACACCTAACGTCTAGGGTACTAAACAAAGTTTTTTGTGTGTCACGCTCAAGCATGTTTCTGCCCTGTATTTGCTCCAGTAGTTGTTCACCCTACATGTCCCTGGTAGTTGTCTTTCTCCCAGAATTTAGTTTGCCCAATATGGTGGCTTCCCACTCTACCATGTATACTTAGTGTTCAGCCAATGTCTTAAGGGCCATTGTGCAGATTTCTGGAACTATTTCTCTGCATTGTTTCCTCCTTTCTTTCGTATTCTATCCTCGCATTTTCAGTTACCTGAGCCTTCCCAAAATTCCATCTCTATCTCCTCAGCTCATCAACACTCCCATGTTTGGGTGGGGTTTTGCTTTGTGAACTGATTTCTGTAAGTGCCTCTAGGCAGAAAGCCAAGTGGCTATAGGGGTCACCTCATTTGTTTCTCTTATCTCGGAGATCAGAATCTTCAACTGCCTGACGTCCAGGGTCTGAAAACAGTCATTTCACATACACATATATATAATTTTTTTTTTTTTTTAGCTTTTTAGTTGTTTACTGCAGGGGGGGTTTACTAGTTACTTCTTTGTGGCCACAAGTGGAACGTATTCATCTCTGGTAGATTCAAGATGTGTATAATCAAGTGATCTCAGCAATGACATGAGGAATAGAAGAGTCACTCAACTGAGACTTGCCCAATTCCCTGGCCCACAAAGTGATGAGATAAAATATAATGTTTGTGTTTAGTCACAAAAGAGATAGTTTCTTTTTTTATGCAACAATAGACATCTGGAACATCTCCATTGACGTACTTCTTTAAAAATATTTTTTATTGTGAAATATAACATGTATACAGAAAAATGATAAATTTCAAAGTTCAGTTTAACTAGTAGTTATATATAGCAAATTTCAAAGTATAGTATGAGTTACAGTTGCAAAATTTCAGGAATTTCCTTCTGGCTGCTCTAATACACTAGAAACTAAAAAGAAGTTATCTATATAATTGATAAAAGAATTATCAATTCAGTATTGATAATCATTTGTGAAATCCTAACCATTTATGACAACTCCTCCCACTCATTTGTCCACTCACTCAGTCTTCAGGGACATCTGGGCAATGACCGTTATAACTTCTTCAAGTTGAAAAGGGGTGTCAATATTATGGGGTAGGGAATGCAACTGGATAATGTTCTAGGAGAGACTGGTATCTCTAAGTTTTTGGCTTATCTGGTGTAGGAACAATCTGGAGGTTTTAAGTTTCTGAAAAATAAACTTAATAAGTAAAACTTTTATAGTTTTAGATAGAGTCCTGGGTTTTCTTTAATTTTTTTTTTTTTTAGGAATACTATTGTTTGGAACTTGGCATACCATGGTCATTTGTAATATCTGGCTGAAGCTTGTATAGAGTAACCTAGAAAATGAACTCTCAACTCTATTTGAAATCTCTTAGCCATTGGAACCTTATTTGTTACATTTCTTTTCCTTCTTATGGTCAAGAAGGCATTCTCTATCCCATGGTATCAGGGCCATTCTCATCCCTGAAAGTCATGTCCCATATAGGGGGAAAGATAATGAGTTTATTTGCAGAGTTTGGCTTAGAGAGATAGCGAGAGGCCACATTGAGCAACAAAACAGCTTCTCTTGGGGTGACAGAGACATACCTTTGACTTACAAAATTTCTTATTTGTTTGCATAGTAGTTATATTTCCTTAGGTTGATTTTTGGCAGCTGTTTTCCTAAGTGTTTAGTGGTTCTCAATGCTCTTTGGGGATTGGTAGGATGTGTTACCAGGAAAAGTCTGTGACTAGGTAGACTTTGAGAGTGAGAGTAGTGTTCCCTCTCATTTCTTTAGAATCCTAAATTGTCTGGGGTTGTTCCATACTTCTCTGATCCCATTTAGATCCGCTTGTTTCATAAAGCCCACTTTAAAAAACAAATCTTAAAATTTTATCTTGGAGAAAAGAGCCTGATTTATCTGCTCTCTTTTATATTTCTCTCCCATTTCTTTGGAGGTTCCGAGTTGCTTCATTATTCTTTTTCTTTCTTCAGCTTCAACACAAGGTTCAAATTCCAGGAAGATTGTTCACTTTTGAGATGGAGGTAAAACAGCAGTAGCTCCCCTTAATTCTTATGGGGAAAGAAGAAAGGTCTCATGTAGCCTGTCCAAAGACCACAAATAAATGAATTGCTTTGATGACTGTGCCAAAGCTACTCTAATTTTAATTTTTACTAAAATTTGTGGTGTATATGTGGAATTGCTCTTATTTTTTACAGTGGAGTTGTATTATATTCACATTAAAGTTTCTAGAATTCATTTACATTATGGGGGAAAATATTTTCATTCAATATAGCAGATGGTTTTGCCTGTCATTCTATTCCATAGGTTTTGTCTCAGAATGTGAAAATCTCTGATGGGAGATGTAAATGTGCTTTTCTTTCAATCATATTCGGGTCCCATGTGCCTCTTGTAGTGAAAGAATTCACCGTATTTAGTATGACAATAATGATTAAAGATACAGATTTGTCCCCATAACATGGCTTTTAAACATAAGCCAAGCATTTCATCTGGTGCTTAACAAAAGAAATATTATTCTGTTCCAAAGTTGGAGGAAAAATTCAGATGTGTTGGATGCTTAAGAGATGTTATGATTGTTTGTAATATGGACCCTTCCCAAGAAATGTTTAAGAATAATTGTTATTTATTCAATAATTTAAAAAAATTTTATATTAGGTAATTGTGCAGTTTTCTTAAAGAAGTTTACGTTGATTGAAAGACAACAAAGTTTTGGGTAAATAGCACAAATTCCTTTAATGGAAGTAGAAAAGATATGAGTTGCTACATCCAGGCAGTAGGTAAATGGAGCAAAAGGCACAGCAGCCATTTCCCCATTTCAGGGAGAAATTTTCTTGACTATCACCTTCCCACAGGGGTGTCCTGCTGCTGGGAGTATGATCTGTTAAAGCAAAGAGCCCTTCAGGGTGTTTAAGGAGCTCTTTTTCCATTCTCTCAGTCGTTTTTGCTCCCTCTTGATTGCTTTCAACTGTTCTGGAGACTTTGGTTATGTTTCTAATGCTCACCAGATGTAAACCTACTTGTGACAATCCCAGCACATTCCTGAGTGCTTACTGTAAGAATGGGGAAATTGGAGATCAATTTCCCAGGGCTGTTTTTCCAGGTGTGCTCACCCTCTTGCAGACCCAGGGAAGCCTTCTGAATCAATTCCCAGTGTGAGACATGCATAATGAGTAATGTTTTCAATGTACGAAAGAGTGCAGTGCAAATAAATTCCTCTTCAATGGCAATTCTGACTATAAAATTTTTTTGCTTATAAAATACAAATTTACTGAAGTACTTTTCCTCCTTAGGCTAGGTAGATTTTTTTTGTTTCTTCATTTGATTGCATTGCTTCTTATTTCTCTTTGACTTCCCATCCATTTTGTTTCTTTTTCAGGTTTCTGGTCTGAGGGTGGTACACATTTAAAAATTTTTTTCAGCACCATTATCTTTTGTAAAGGAAAATTTAAAAAAAAAATTTTTTTTTTGTAGTCAAAAGGCATTTGGTACAGAAGGATAGGTAGATACGCATGTTCAGGCTGATATCTTTTTTGTTTAATTAAAAAAATATATGACAAACTAAGAAACACAAACATTCTTAACATATGATCATTCCGTTCTACATATATAATTAGTAGTTGCATATTCATCATCATGATCATTTCTTAGAACATTTGCATCAATTCAGAAAAAGAAATAGAAAGACAACAGAAAAAAATTCATATATACCATACCCCTTACCCCTCCCTTTCTTTTTTTTAAAATTTATTTATTTATTATTTATGATACATAACCACATACACATTCTTATCATATGATCATTCCGTTCTTGTTATATGATCAATAACTCACACTATCATCACAGAGTTGTATATTCATCATGATCATTTCTTAGAACATCTGCATCAGTTCAGAAAAAGCAATAAAAAGAAGACAGAAAAAAGTTCATACATACCATACCCCTTACCCCTCCCCTTCACCGATCACCAGCATTTCAATCTACTATATTTACTTTAACATTTGTTCCCCCTATTATTTATTTATTTTTAATCCATATGTTTTACTTGTATGTCGATAAGGTAGACAAAAGGAGCATCAGACACAAGGCTCTCACAACCACACAGTCACACTGCGACAGCCATATCATCATACAATTATCTTCAAGAAACATGGCCACCGGCTCACAGCTCTACATTTCAGGCAGTTCCCTCCAGCCTCTCCATTATATCTTGACTAACAAAATGGTATCTATTTAATGCGTAAGAATAACCTCCAGGATAAACTCTCAACTCTGGAATCTCTCAGCCAATGACACTTTATTTTGTCTCATTTCACTCTTCCACCTTTTCGTAGAGAAGATTTTCTCAATCCCTTGATGCTGAGTTCCAGCTCATTCTAGGATTTCTGTCCCATATTGCCAAGAAGGTTCACACCCCTGGGAGTCATGTCCCATGTAGAGAGGGGGAGAGCAGTGAGTTTGCTTGCTGTGTCGACTGAGAGAGAGAGAGGTCACATCTGAGCAACAGAAGAGGTTCTCTTGGGGATGACTCTTAGGCCTAATTTTAAGTAGGCTTGACCTATCCTTTGAGGGATTAAGTTTCATATGAACAAACCCCAAGATTGGAGGCTTGGCCTATTGCTTTGGCTGTCCCCACTGCCTTTGAGAATATCAAGAATTCTCCACTTGGGGAAGTTGAATTTTCCCCCATTCTCACCATTCTCCCTAGGGGACTCTGCAAAATCTCATTCCTACACAAGGTTCCAAGTACCATGGTGTTCGATTAAGCTGTCCACATAAATTATATTAGGAAATGCACTAGTCAAAATAAAAATTTTGTACCAAATAAACATTTTTTGCTTGTCTCACACATATGTTAAAGTTTTAAAATATTAATTACCATCTATTTTCAACACCCTGCATTATTGACATTCCTTTGTTCTTCCTCATGCAGAAAACATTTTTAAATTTACACATTTAGTCACTGTCATTATAACTCTAGGCATTCCTAGATTATACCATCTCAGTCTTTATTGTCTATCTTTCTTTCTGATTTCATTTGTGCCTCCAGGCCTCCTCCCTCTATCATTCTCACATTCAGCTTCATTCAGTGTTCTAATATTATTGTATTACAATTAAGTGGTATTGTGCTATCCATTTCTGAACTTTTACAATAGTCCTGTTGCACAATCTGTATCCCTTCAGCTCCAATTACCCAATATCTACTGTATTTCTATCTCCTAATGGTCTCTTTTACCAACTGAAATTCTCCAAGTTCATTTGCTAATGTCAGTTCATATCAGTGAGACCATACAGTATTCATCCTTTTGTTTCTGGCTAATCTCACTCAATGTCCTTAAGGTTCATCCATGTTGTTACATGCTTCATGACTTTATTCTGTTTTACAGCTGCATAATATTCCATTGTATGTATATACCACAGCTTGCTTAGCCACTCTTCTGTTGATAAACATTTTGGCCATTTCCATCTCTTGGCAATTGTAAATAATGCTGCTGTAAACATTGGTGTGCAAATGTCTGTTTGTGTTCTTGCCCTCATGTCTTCTGAGTATATACATAGCAATGGTATTGCTGGATCATATGGCAATTCTATACTTAGCTTCCTGAGGAACCGCCACACTGTCTTCCACAGTGGTTGTACCATTTGACATTCCCACCAACAGTGTATAAGTGTGCCTCTTTCTCCACATCCTCTCCAGCACTTGTTGTTTTCTGTTTTATTGATAATGGCCATTCTGGTGGGTGTGAGATGATATCTCATTGTTGTTTTGATTTGCATTTCCCTAATAGCCACGGAAGTTGAGGATCTTTTCATGTGCTTTTTGGCCATTTGTATTTCCTCTTCTGAGAAGTGTCTGTTCATGTCTCTTGCCCATTTTGTAATTGAGTTGTCTGTCTTTTTGTTGCTGAGTTGAACAATCTCTTTATATATTCTGGATACTAGACCTTTATCTGATATACCATTTCCAAATATTGTCTCCCATTGTGTAGGCTGTCTTTTTACTTTCATGATGAAGATCTTTGATGCACGAAAGTGTTTAATTTAGAGGAGTTCTCATTTCTTTCTTTCTTTCTTCAATGCTCGTGCTTTGGGTGTAAGGTCTAGGAAACCACCTCCTATTACAAGATTGATAAGATATTTCCCTGCATTTTCTTCTAAAAGTTGTATAGTCTTAGATCTAACGTTTAGGTCTTTGATCCATTTTTGAGTTAATTTTTGTATAGGGTGTAAGGTATGGATCCTCTTTCATTCTTTTGCATGTGGATATCCAGTTCTCTAGGCACCATTTATTGAAGAGACTGTTCTATCCCAGGTGAGCTGGCTTGACTGCCTTTTCAAAGATCAATTGTCCATAGATGAGAGGGTCTATATCTGAACACTCTATTTGATTCCATTGGTCAGTATATCTATCTTTGTGCCAGTACCATGCTGTTTTGACCACTGTAGCTTCATAATATGCCTTAAAGTGTAGTGTGAGACCTCCAGCTTCATTTTTCTTTCTCAGGATATTTTTAGCTATTCAGGGCACCCTGCCCCTCCAGATAAATTTGGTTATTCATTTTTCTATTTCTGAAAAGTAAGTTTTTGGGATTTTAATTGGTATTGCATTGCATCTGTAAATCAATTTAGGTAGAATTGACATCTTATCTATATTTAGTCTTCCAACCCATGAACACAGTCTGCCCTTCCATTTAGTTAGGTCTTCTGTGATATCTTTTGACAATTTCTTGTAGTTTTCTTTGTATAGGTCTTTTGTATCTTTAGTTAAGTTTATTCCTAAATATTTCATTCTTTTGGTTGCAATTGTAAATGGATTTTTTTTCTTGATTTCCCCCTCAGATTGTTCATTACTAGTGTATAGAAACACTACAGATTTTTGAGTGTTGATCTTGTAACCTGCCACTTTGCTACACTCGTTTATTAGCTCTAGTAATTTTGCTGTGGATATTTCAGGGTTTTCAACATATGGTATCATGTCATCTGCAAACAGTGAGAGTTTTACTTCTTCTTTTCCAATTTTGATGCCTTGTATTTCTTTTTCTTGTCTAATCGCTCTGGCTAGAACTTCCAGTACAATGTTGAATAACAATGGTTATTGCTATTCATCCTTGTCTTGTTCCTGATCTTAGGGGAAAAGTTTTCCATTTTTCCCCATTGAGGATGATGTTAGCTGTGAGTTTTTCATATATTCCCTTTATCATTTTGAGGAATTTCCCTTCTATTCCTATCCTTTGAAGTATTTTCAACAAGAAAGGATGTTGGATTTTGTCAAATGCCTTTTTTGCATCAATCAAGATGATTGTGTGGTTTTTCTGCTTTGATTTGTTGTATGGTGCATTACATTAATTGATTTTCTTATGTTGAACCATCCTTGCATACCTGGGATGAATCCTACTAGGTCATGGTGTATAATTTTTTTTAATGTGCTGCTGGATTCGATTTGTAAGAATTTTGTTGAGGATTTTTGCATCTATATTCATTAGAGAGATTGGTCTATATTCATTAGAGAGATTCTTTTCTAGTAATATCTTTGTCTGGCTTTGGTATGAGTGTGTCAGGCTGATATTTTAATCCTAATTTTCTCTGCCACTGCTTATGGCATTTTTGGTGTCTGGGCTCCTATATTTTACCTTTCCACAAGGACAATTGATTGGATTTTCCTCTCCAACTCTCTCTACTTTTTTCTGTTTCAGTAGAATTCCTGCACTAGCTATCCTCGCAGAACTCAAATCTGTTCCTGGTGATCTGTTCCTGGAGTGGAGAGGGAATGAGGGCAAGCCCTGCTATTTGTACCCCTAGGGCCTTGCAGTGGTGGCAGCTACCTGTACAGCCAACTGGCCCCACTCTTACTTGCTCTGAGCTCCAGCTGCACAGCTCTCCCTTCAGTGCTGTGAATTGAAATTCACATCCAGCTTTGTTGCATAATCTTTTGACATGTCTTCCCCTGGGCCTACAGCAGCCTCTTCCATACACTCCCACACATTGCTTAGTCATTTTCATGTCTCGTTTTCAAATATCACTTCCTCAAAAACAGATCTTCCCTGATACCCCAAACATCTTAGGCCCCTGAGCATAATATGTATTTTCTTCACAGCACTCATTGTAGTTTGCAATCATATATTTGCTCATATTATAATTTGAATAATGTAGCTCCTTTCTGAGACTGATAACCTCACAATTATGTCCCTAGGATTATGTCCCCTTTGCTCACCGTCTTATTCTCAACTACCACCATACTGCCTGTAGGAATTGTTGAATGAGTTAGTAAAGTGGGAGTTTAAGTGTTCAATAATGTTTGAATAAAGATACTGAGGTGATGAGTGAGACGGGTGTTTGATTCTTGTTAGATTTTTGACAGTGGTATTACAAGAGGGTTACTTATATTTATATGAAAGAAAAATGGGAATGGCAATTTTAATATGGGCACTAACTTATACCTTTTTTAAAGTATAAATTCCCTTAGTCATATCACATTGAAGAACCTCAATGCACATATATGTCAGTGAGTTTCCATTTCCCAGGCTTCATTAACAACATATAGCATTAATGTAATATGTTCTTTAGACAACAAGCATATGGTGACATTAAGTCAGCTAATATTGATGTAATACATTCTATGAATTTGAATTAATCTGATTTTGCTTTATAAATGTGTAGAATGTAACATTTTCCCCTGCATTATCAGCACAATATAGTACAGAGTCCACTTATATTAATTAATTTCATAGTCCTGAAAATCCAATAGTGTTTTGGTTAGGGTTCTAAGTTTAGGGTTTTCAAGTCTATTTTGGCTACTTTAAGCAGCAAAGTAAGCACATTATTTGGGGTGCTGTGTGTCCCATCTGCTCAGGACAGCACTCGTTTACCCCTGAAATTATTAATAGCACCTCCTTTCACTCTGTACTAGGTCTCAGTTTAAATGATAAACTGCATGTGTTCCCCTATACAATATCACCAAGAGTGTTGGAGAAGAAGATGAAGTATCAGGAACAGGCACACCACCCAATTGGAGTTGTCATTTGTCACCACCAACAACTCCTGAGCCATGCACAGGATTAGCCAAAGGAGGAAGTGGCTAAGCCATCGCCGCTGATTCCAAAACCGTGTTTCAGCAATGGGTTAAAGAGAAGGTGTTCTAGTTTGCTAGCTGCCAGAATGCAACACACCAGAGATGGATTGGCTTTTAATAAAAGGGGATTTATTTCATTAGTTCTTCAGAGGAAAGGCAGCTAACTTTCCACTGAGGTTCTTTCTTACGTGGGAAGGCACAAGGTGATCTCTGCTGGCCTTCTCTCCAGGCCTCTGGGTTCCAACAACTTTCCCAGGGGTGATTTCTTTCTGCATCTCCAAAGGCCTGGGCTGAGCTGCGAGTGCTGAGATGAGATATGCTGAGCTGCTTGGGCTGTGCTACGTTGAGTCTCTCATTTAAACACTAGCCAATTAAGTCAAACGTCATTCATTGCAGCAGGCATGCCTCCTAGTCTACTGCAGATGTAAATCAGCAACAGATGAGGTTCACGTACCATTGGCTCATGTCTACAGCAACAGAACTAGGTGCCTTCACCTGGCCAAGTTGACAACTGAATCTAACCATCCCAAGAGGTCTTCGTGATTCCTGTGGTGTGCCATCCACATCAACAAAAAATGAAATCCTGGTGCAGACCCCTTTTTCCCACATAGTAGAAACTCAGAAAACTATTTATAAAGATTTGGTTTGGGGAATCCCACGTGGGGAGAATAAGATTTACAAAGTGGAAATTTATTAGAAGCAAGAAGAGTGTTTAAATATTTTGAGCATTTTGGCTGGACATACAAACATTTTGGAAACTTAAAAATAGCAAAAACACAAAACGTGTTCCCACCTACCATGGTGGCAATCTCTTATACAAACAAAAAACCTTCCCTATTTCCTCAAATGAGAAGTTTCTAAGCCTCTGCATTTGGTAAAAAATCTGTTCCAAGTCACAGGTGTGTAGTGATTATTATGTGTCCTCAATTCTGTCTTAATATTTTGCAATAATGGAAAAATACATAAAATAACTGCCATCAATACATACTAAGTAAAACATCAGTAAAAAAGGAAATTACTTATATTTTCTAAAAGTGGTCACAAGGCTTCGGTTGATATTTATAATTTTCTTCATCAACTAACTATCCCATACTACTTTTACCTTCCAGTCATTACTGACACATTAACTGGGATTCTTTACCTAGTGAAATAACCCACATTTTCATTCCTTGGGATTGGACCCCTGGTAGGTCTTCTGTCTGTATAGGGTTGCTCTAGCTTTCCACTAACATTTACCCATGGACATGAACACACTAAGAAGCACCCTATAGGGGACATTGTGTTAAAGAACCCTTCTTTCATGACCACGTTGTGTAGCAGTTATTCTTTTTTTTTTTTTATTGTGAAAAGTATATATATATACAAAAAAGCAATAAATTTCCAAGTGCATTTTAACAAGTAGTTATACAACAGATTTTTAAGTTTGGTATAGGTTATATTTCCATGATTCTTCATTTTTTCTTCTAGCTGCTCAAAGACACTGGAGACTCACAGAAATATCAATATATTGATTCAGCAGTCATATTCATTTGTTGAACCCTTTCTTCTCTGTTATACTCTTCGTTCTCTATTTTTTTGAGTGTGAAAAAATAACATATATGCAAAAAAAGCAATAAATTTAAGAGTACATTGCAACAATTAGTTGTAGAATAGATTTCAGAGTCTGGTATGGGTTATAATTCCACACGTTTAGGTTTTTATTTCTAGCTGCTCTAAGGTACTGTAGACTAAAAGATATATCAATATACTGATTCAGCACTCATACTCATTTATTAAACCCAAGCTTCTCTGTATAACTCCTTGATCACTTTTTTGAACATTTTATCATATGGTATAACATATATACAGAGCAAAGAAATAAAAAGGCAATAGTTTTCAAAGCACTCTTCAACAGGTGGTTACAGGACAGATCCCAGAGTTTGTCATGGGCTACCATACGATCCTCTCATATTTTTCCTTCTATCTACTTCAGACAATAGGAGGATAGAGGGCTTAAATATATATATTTTTTTACACCCAGAGATTTTTTCTTTAATTTTTTTTTATTTCAAAGGGCATTACAATACATGCTCTGTAAGAAA
>PVIY010035782.1:0-25985 GCA_004026745.1 Myrmecophaga tridactyla
AGAGTGATTTCCAAAAGCAGATACATTGACGGCATCAAGGAGGTTGGGAAGGATGTGACAGTCATGGTCATCAGAGTTGTTTGGTGATGATTCTCTATGCAGCTCAACAGCTCCCATGGCCATCACAGAGTACTGCATTACATTACAGTTTTCACCAGTCTTTCTGATCCTGAGTTATCAAGCAAAGGATCCATGTGGTTAGGATGTTTTGTCTGAAGAGGCAGAATTATTTCATATATTTTAGAAAGACATACAGATTTATTTTTGGGAGAAATATGTCACTTACTGAGATAAGCTTCAGTTGTGTAGAAAGCAATATTTTGCAAAAACTTTCATTTAAGATAATGCAGGTAAGTGAAGCATTAACAAAATAATAAATACACTTTGTTACCCTCCACATTTTCCATTAAACCTATCTCCATGCAAATTGGAAATGTAAGGCCGTTTGTTACCAAAGTCAGCAATACGATGTTCTTCCTTTGTGTTTAAATTTTGTATGTAAGTTATAAAGAATAAGTCTTTATAAAAGTAACTTATAAATTACTCCTAATGTTATCTCTTGTACTTGTTGATTGTGAAGATGTCATCAGAAGGAATGTCTACCTTCCATTCCCCTGGGCACCATAAGTACAATATCACCATCAAAAAACGAGAAAGAGAGGCAACTTAGAGAGTCCATTCAGAGATATCAAAATAGATTGGAAGAACAGCAGCCACAGGTGAGCTATGATTAATTCTTCAAATATATACCCAGACTCTTGAGTTGCTGATTTGATATGTGCTAATTGACTAATGTGGTTTACCCAAGTAAATTCTGTAGCCTCTTTTTCTATCCTTTTTGTTCAAATCCTTTCAATTTTGGAACCAAGGACTGCTCTGGAGGTAAGCACAAGTGCTCTTAGGGTCCAAAGAAAGGAGGACGGGGAGAATTCTTCATGAAGTACTAGACATAGCACATCTAAGTCCATCTCTCCAGAAGGTCACTCTACAAATGAACATAGAGCTCGCAGAGGCAAGCCAGCTTGTCCAAGGCCATGTGGCCAAGTTGGGGAGCCAGGTCTGTAGGACTCCAAATGAAAGGCTCTTTTAATTTTATTAGGCTTCTTTGCTGATGTTGGACCTTTGAGGTAAAGATTTGTTTTCTTTGAAAAATATCAGCCTATTAATACATAAATTCAAAATTGTTTGATTGATAAAAATCCAATAAATAAAACATTACTATCAATAAAATAGGTAACCATGCCAATTTCAAGTGAAAAAAAAAGTGGCATGTAGAACCATTGTTTTAATTTTTTAACTAATAAAGTAATTAGATTTCAGATTCTTTAGTTTATAAATATAGCACATTAATTGTGTAGCCTGTCAGCTTCCTCAAATTGTAAATGAAGAGGTCAGCAGCATATGTCTAAATGTGTTGGTTCCCCTGTATGTCAGGAAATAAAACAGTCATTCAAATGAGAAAATCCTCATATGGCAGGAGCGCTGGCCTTTATACCTTATTATTCTGTGTTTCTGGGGTCTCAGCAGATAAACTTTCTTCTCTGCCGTAGTTTCATCTTCTTACCAGCTTTCTAGAAGTCTAGCAAGGCTACCACTGTTAAAACCAAAGAAACCTGAACCTCCCCTTTCAGCCTGGAGTCTCAGGGTCTCTCTTTGGAAGATACTGATTGTCACTGTGGAAGTACTTTCTCCTAAGCTCGCCCCCCACTCTCCAAATGCAGCTCAGTTTTCTGTGTTTCTTAGAGCCTCTAATCATGGGTTTGATAAGAGGTTAAAAGTGAAGGTACCACAGGCAGTGGTTATTTTAATAAATAAATACATAGATAAAATCACATCTTTATAATGTAGGAAGTTTTAATTTTGTTTCTCATTTGGTTTACCACTCTTTTGAATTGAATTTATTTTATTTTTTGCCTATTCTGTTCTTTTTTTTTTCTTTTCCTATAGAGGTCAGAGCTAAACCTTGAATATCAGGAGTGCCAATCATGAAGTCTTAATTAGCTTGTGGTTGTTTATTTAGCATTGGATGTTTTATTCATCATTGAGGAAGAGATTTTGATGCACCTGATGAAGTAACATATTTGGGCCATCAGCTTTGTTTGTTCTTTCTTTCTTGATGGTTGAGTTTTTTCATAAAAAATTGAGCCAGGTTTACAGATTTGTTTGTTTCAAATATAAACAGCATTTACATAGGAATCTACTTTCATCCATTCAAAGGACAAAAGAATCTTCACTATCCTCTTCTTTGATGAAAATATTAGCATGCTTAACATACTTTCCAGTACTCAGTGCCCTTAACTGACCCTATATTGGTGGTAATCAAGAAAAGCCTTGGTTAGAGTTCGCCCAACCATGGGCAACTAGTGAATTTTGAGATATTCATTGAACACATACTTGAATTTGTCTCTGTCCCATACTGGGCATTGTGGGGAATACAGAATAACTTACCAGAATGAAAGCTCCATGAGAGGAGAGAATATCAATTTTGCTTACTGTGAATTTGCCATACCTAAAACAGTGTCTGGCATGTACTTGGTACTCAATAGATCATTGTTGAATCAATAAATAATACATGCCCTCAGATAATATACAGTCTCTGTGAAAAAATCTAGTAGCTACTTACAACTTAGTTACAACTGTAAGCAATACTAATTCAATACTTAATTGTTTGATCATAATCTAAAGTGCAAAAGAAATTCATCGACCAGAAATAATGAGAGCAACTTCAGTAAAAAAAAAAAATTAAAAATTTCATGGAAAAAGGGCTTTAACCTGGGGTTTGAAGTCTATTTAGTGTAAATAGAAGGAAAAGGACAGGGCATTCCAGATGAGAAGAATGATATAGATGAAGAACTGATGACAAGCATTGACTTGTTCCTTCATAGAACCAAACTTTTATATTACAGGCTAAGCCTATTTATTTAAAAAATAAACTCAATGTCTGGGTGACAAGTGTATTTTAAAAACTGTGCAACCCATTGTAAAATATGGTAATTGCTGGATAGAGGAATTTTGAAAAGGTGGCTCAATTCCCCGTTTCATAAAAATAAAAATGAGTGTTCAGATTATATTTGGTGATAGCTATCATGTCAGAAACAAAACTCAAACGATCCAGTGTTTAGTGTGAATTTACTCTCTTCTTGGCTGCATTTTAGAAAAAGTGCTATTAGAATGTGACATGGGCAAGGTAGAAAAGCCAGAAGGAACAGGGCTTTGGTAGCATTCAGGTAAAGTGTAGATACAACTCAGGTATAATGTAGATATAACTCAGGTGTAGGGTAGATGCCACTAGAAAATCAAGAACTGGCTAGTGTATCACCGTAATTCACTGTGTCCCACCCATCGGTATTGCCATTCTTTCAATATCAGAAAATAATAAGATGCATGCAGTGTAATTATGCTTCTTCCACCTCCTAGTCTTCCTTCCTGCCTCCTGCTACCAGTGCCCACTTATCCACTAACCAAAGCTAGAGAACAAATAAAGACATGGTCTCAGTCTGCACACGGTACTTCCCACTCTTTCATTTCAGCTTTAATGAAAGCAGAGCAGCCTCATCTGGAAAATGAAGGGTTCGCTAGATAAAGCAAAAATGTTTCTGGATCTTGGGTTCTGTGGTTCTGGATTTTCTGTCACTGACAACCAGAAGGGGTAGAGGGATAATATGAATGTTATTAGTATCAGAAACCAGCAGTTACACCACCTTTCCCTCATCCCCCACACATCCTACTGGTGAGTAAAATGACACGGTCTGATTTCTAGGTGCACCACGTACTGGGAAGGCTTGGGTAGACTCCCCCACAGTGAGTCAGGAAACTGATCTAATAAAAGAAGTATTCAAGTTATTAGGTCTTGTTGTCTAGAAGAGAAACAGTAGCAAGGGCCAAAGTTATCATTTCCACATATGATGTCTTATTTAATCCCCACTACATTCCAGCTAGTTATATCCATTTTAGCAGGAGAGGGAAGTAAAGTTCAAAGAAGATAATTAACTTGAATCAAGTGACACTTCTTTAAATGGTGGAGCCGAATTTGTTCCCTTTTTGCCTTATTCTTGATCATTCTGCTCACAGTCTCTTAGGATAAATATGGACAGAAAGGACGTAACATTTACAAATGCAACAAACTGATATATTGTTATCCATGTGTGTTAAGGGCAATACCTATATCCAGTAAACCTCATAAGAGAGTTCAAATTCAAGATCCTTGGTTGGTGCTTTTTATAGAAAAAAGGGCTTGCCCTACATTTCAGTGATAAACAGTGCCGACAAACCAATATCTTCTTTAAAAACTGTGCTTCTGAACAGCCCACTCCACTTTCCCCCTTCTGAATAGATGAATAAGTAATATGCTCCTAACTCCATGTTTCAGCCTTGTTCCTCATCCCTGCTGTTTTCTATATGGAGTGCCAAGTGATGCCTTGCTGGCCAAACTATGAAGCATTTTCATTATCATTATATTCCTCTGCATTGCTCTGCTGCTAATTGGCATATTACCTGGAAAATTGTTCTTCTATTTTTTTTTCCATTTAAACCCAGACAGTAATTTTAAACCTGAAGTATATTTACAAAATCAATTCCTCTGCCTTTGAGGACTTTCCAGTTGTGACTCTGCCTCATTTAAAAGTTTTAATTCACAATCTATGTTTTCTTTCTGCCTTGTACTGTATGTCAAGGTTGACAGTGTCATTATCATGCACACAGAATAAAACTTTAGTTACATTTCATCCAGGGATATTGGTCCTTGAATTAAACCTACTCTATAATTTACTCATTTTTATGTAAGTGATGTTAATGGGTAGTATATTTGTCTAATTAATATGTTTGTGCAATGTGTGTCCTGTTACTTATGTATCCTCTAGGTCTTTCTGAATTAATCTTTTCTGTTTAATATTAATTTCTTAGCCTACAGCCCAGGCTTTCTATAATTTAACTCTGGTTGTCTTTCTAATGTTAGTTTCTTTTTCTCTCCCTGATGATCCCACTGAGCTTTTCCATATTCCTTATTCATGTTCTCTTCCCTGCTACTCAGAGTGCCTTTGTTTCTGCCATTCTTTCTTGGGGTAACCTTTGTCCCTTCCACGCTAAGATCCTACACTAATGCTAATTCCTATAGAACAGCCTCTCTCATTTCTCTACCTGTGAAAACATCTCCTTCTTCTCAACTCTTTGTCCTTGATGCATGTCTCTCTTAGAGCACATTTTACTTTCCACCTGCTATGATAGTTACTTGTGTACCTCATCTGCCTCCTATCTTGGAAGCTTTTTGAAAGAAGGAAACATTTCTACATTTTTTCATTCTTGACAGCACCTAGACCCTAGGTCTGGACCTTTCACATAACAGGCATTCACCAAACAGTGAATGAAGGATTGAAATAATAATTTGATGAATATAAAATTCATCACAAATAAGCACCCAAATAAATACTTTTTAATTTGATTGGATTGGTTGACTATACGATGGTTAGCTTTAATCTTCTACATATATTATTGGAGACCAAAATGTGCTTATATTGGTCAAAATGAAGTATTGCATCTAAATAGGAGAACATTGACTGTGTTCAGATTTCACTTGTCATGTTCGCAGTCTTCTTATTGAATGAACAACCTTTGTAAAATTCCTTGCGTGTTGAAAAAGAGCTCTAGCAATAGCATTCTGCTCTTTTGCTGTACTCATGTGGACATGAAAATGAAGTGATATAATCTGGCAATTCCCACATTGGTTGTTTTAGCAGTAAAAGAAGGCTTGCTGAACTTTTTTCTGTGTTTCTCAAGTTGAAATAGCATATCTGAGTACAACTTTGTAATGAAGGATGTGAACACATTTTCCCATTTACAATTCAATCGTTTCAATGTGTCATTATTGTGTAGGATGCTGAGATTTTAAATCTGTATAACTACAGACAGATGCCTTAGAAAATATATTTATTCATCAAAAGTACTTTTCAGTCTCCTTATATAAACCACCATGATCTAAACTTATGACTGTTAAAGACCCTTGTCTAACAAGAGGCTATTATATACACTGTAGTTGAACTATTTTGCTTTATTACTCTTTCTACAGAGATCCCATTTCTCTATGATGAGGCATTGCTTTTCCAAAAGGGATAACATAATATATTCACACTTACGGGTCCTATGTGCACAGCATACTAAATGAGATATCAGGTGAATTGCTTATAACTCATTGGTCTAGAAGTTCCTTGAAGGCAGGTCATGTGTTATTTTTCTCCTGAGTGCCTCCAACTACCACTCCTGGCTCAGGGTTGGGCACAGCAGATGTTTAAGAGAAGATGTTCGGCTTTTAACTTTAATTGCTTGTCCGCATTATTTTCTTCCTCATCCTTTCTTGAAGAACTGATGACATACATTATGAAGAGCAAATTTTGGTTGGGATCAGCAATTATGGGAGCATCAGAATAGCCTGGTTCAGGGCACAGCATGCTGCGGGGAGCCAGGATAGTCGCAGAGCCTGCCTTCATAAATTGCTCTATTCTGCCTTGAAGGATGCAGCTCAGGCATACCATCCGTTTTGGTTTGATCCTATGATTCCCGAAAGTGCCCAAAAGCTGCTGCCAAGGGCTGATAGGAACTTCAAAGTCTTTCTCCAAGCACAGACGTAACTTTGACCTCAACAGCAGTCTTGCCATTATACACCCCTCTCCTTGCTTACTAACCAGTTCTTCTTATTCATATCAGCAGACAGAACGAGCAAGTGGAGGGTCAGGTGTGTTGCCTGAAATGCTTTTCGTAGGAAAGAATGCTAATTTGGATTTTAATGCAAATATAACTATTTGATCTCTACCCTTTAAAACTCCTTAAGCACCTGAACCGTATGTACAACCAGTTCTCAGTTAGTGTGCATGCTAATCAGGGACTAACAGAGGTTACTTGGTATCCTAGACGCACTTCAGGGCCTTACTCTGCTCACAGTAAAGCAAAGGTATTTGGCTTCCTTCCAAAACAGGGACTCACTACTCCTCTCTGAAGGAAGCCTGTGCCTCTGAGCCTGCATCTCTGAGCGCTAGCTCTGAGCTGAAATCCTGCTTCTCATCCTGTTTGACCTATCTCCCCTCTTACTCAGGACCCAACCTTACATTTAAATTTAGTTTAGGGAACTGGTCTCTGTGATTCTTGCACTGACCTTGAACTCACACCCTATATCTCAAGCCCCGGATTTAACCTTGTTGACCTTCGTCTCCTGATTGTATTCTTGGTATGAGTCTGGTTACCTCCTCTGTGCCAACTCTCTGTAGGTTCAAGTGAAACTCAAATGCACATATTTAAACTTAAATATCATTTGGGTTATTATTTATTTATGTATGTATTTTTTGTATGCTGTATGGCGGGGTCACATTTCATTCTTTTTCCACGTGAGTATCCCATTACTGCAGCACCATTTGTTGAATTTTTTCTTTACTTATTGTTTTTGTTGGTTTCTTGTGTTTGTTTATTTGGGAAATGTGTGGGCGAGGAATCAAACCCAGGTCTCCCGCATGGCAGGTGAGAATTCTACCACTGAACTATCCTTGCACCCCCTGCGTTATTCTTTTTTTGATCTCATAATTTACCAAAGTATGCTTTAATCTCGCCCCTCCTGAGTCCTTCAGTCAGCCCTTGCCTGAGCACGTCCCCCTTCTCATGAAGGGTGTGAGATCTGAAACATCCCTAGAGAACTACATTCATTTGTAATCTTTACTTTTATTCAGGGGGCCTCCAAATTTTAAGAAGATCTTCTAGACTCAGCCAGATACTTCTCATAATAGCAATTCTTGGTATTCAAAAAGAACTAAATAACATTCAAATTGTTTCTGAACAGGGAGAGATCTAGTTTTGTTTTTTTTTTTTTTTTTGGATCCTAAGGTTTATAGAATTGTGGAGACCCTCTGTGAGAAAAAAACATACACACAATTATATTATGAAGTTCAAGTCAGGGCCTCAGAAGGGACTCCTTGTAAGGGACTGGTCCTGAAGCTTAAGCTTCATTACCTTCAGGGTGAATCTGCCTGTTTCTGCAAATACTATCCCATTTGATCATCACAGGTATTTTTGTAGTAAAAGATAATTACATATCTTTCATATTTCCAATTCCCTTCTCTTCTCCAAGATTTCCATAATTATCTATCACTTCTGACTTCTAAAACTATCCTGAATGATTACCTAACTGTACATACTACGTAGATAAGGAAATGTAAGTAAGAAGAGTGAATGAAAGGATTAAATGATAATAGCACTTAGATCATGCCATTGTTAGATGTGCTTTAAATATACTGACTTTAATCCTCATGAGAGTACTTTGAGATACGTATTGTTATGATTCCCATTTTATAGCTGAGGAAACTGAGGCACAGAGAAGTAATTTGACAAGGTTGGAGTTAAGAGGCTGCAGACCTTTGATTTTAACTGAGACATTCTGGCTTCAGACCCCTCCCTGTGCGTGGCTCCTCTAGCTAAGGTCACTCATACTAAGTAGGAATAGAGCTGGATCTAAAGTATGAGATTATTTGTATATTCAAAGCTCTTTAAACTGCTCTGCTATCCTACTTGGCTCTACAGTGTGGGAGAAATTGAGAAATTATCTGCTAATAATAATCACGGTCGTTCTTTTTAAAGAGCTCCATCTATAATTAGATTTGGAAAGCAACGTGATTAGTTTGGAAAGCTATACAGAGGGAGAGATGCTGAGGAGCAATTTGAAGAAAGGGGAGAAAGCAACAGAATGTGATGGAGACAGTACTATAGCTCGTGTCAAGATCCCTGATAAAGTCCAGCTTTGCTGTCTATAAGCAGAGTGAGTCACAGCTGTCAATTTATCTTCCTTGACCTTAGCACTCTCCTAGTTCAGTAAAAAAAGAAGGTTAGACTAAACATTTGGAAAGATGCCATCCGAATTTTGCTTTTTTTGCTCTTGTTGTATTTTAACCATCCATTCTTTTTTTAATTAGAGAGGTTGTAGGTTTACAGAAAAGTCATGCATAAAATTTAGAGTTTTCGTGTACCCCCCGATTAACACCTTGCACTAGTGTGATATTTTTGTTGCAGTTCGTGAAAGAGCATTTTTATAATTGTACCATTAACTATACTCCATGGTTTACAATACTGTTCACTGTGTTTTACAGTCCTGTGCTGCTGTTTTTAAATTTTTATCCTAGTAACATATATACAAATCTCCCCATTTAAACACATTCAAGTATATACTTCAGTGCTGTTAATTGTATTCACAATATCAAACTACCATCACCACTATCTATTACCTAACTTTTCCGTCAACCTAAGTAGAAAATGTACAATGTAAGCATTAACTCCCCATCCCCTACTCCTCACCTGACCCCTAATAACCTGTATTCTGGTTTCTGAGTCTATAAATGTGCTTATTCCATCCAAATTTTGTAGCCCTTGAGTATTAGTTGCTCATGTTCAATTATAAGCTATTAAGTCTTAAATATCTATATTTATTAATATTATTCTGAATTAATTCCCCATCCCCTACTCCTCACCTGACCCCTAATAACCTATATTCTGGTTTCTGATTCTGTAAATGTGCTTATTCCGTCCAAATTTTGTAGCCCTTGAGTATTAGTTGGCCATCTTCAATTACAAGCTATTAAGTCTTAAATATCTATAATTATTAATATTATTCTGAATGCAAACACATGGTTACTAGAGCAGAGGAGGTAGGGCAGCAAATTATCACACTGAGTCCGTTTTGCCCAATGCCTTATCTCTTAAGAGGCAACGGATGTAAGGAGAGCCAGATCTGATGTCATCCTACATATTCTGGAGTTTGTACTGTAAGAGCTCTAAAAAAATGAATCCGGGTGTTTATATAGAAGAGAGTAGAGTCATTCCTTCCCCACTTCTTGCTCTTTGGGAAGGATCCTGGGTTCTTATACCTACCTTTGGAATGTAAATAAATCTCTCCATGGGGAAAAGAAAGCCAGCTTCTCTCGGTTTACAAATCAAGGAAGAGTTCTGTGGTCCCAGATGCCATCCTTCCTTTGAAATGTAAACACATACTTCCAGGGAGATAAACCTCTTAGGATTCAAATCTCTTTGGAGGCTTTCTTATTAATAATAAATCATAAATTAACTTCCATGATTTGCTCTTTTAGCCCAGGTCCCAAGTCCCAAGTTGCAGTAAAATTAGTTCAGAAAGCCTTACCTGTGAAGAAATATAAAAATATTTTCTCTGCAGACCCATAAAACATTGATATAAAATTAGAAGGGAGAATTCCCTATCTTCCAAGGCTGTAAGTCTGTGATTATTGGACCACCTGTACTGCAACAGCCTCATGTGTTTATAGAAATGTGGAGTCCTGCAATCAACACCAGAAAAACTCGACGAGAATCTCTGGGGCCAAGAGCTAGACAATTCTTTTGCACCCTGGACGTTCTGCCCTCTATGCCTGGCTCAAAGACTCCTCCACTGTTTCTGCTTCCAGAAACACTTCATTGTATGTAGCATTCATTGATTCAGTTGGTGATTTCCAGGGCTTTCCCCAGAGGTAAAGAAACAATGATCTCACTGAGAGAATTTATCAGTATCATTTAAGACTGAAAACTGGTATTAGCAAGCCTTCTAGGCTGATGATTCTTATCTGGAATCTACAAAGATGGCACTAATGATTTTTAAGAAAGAATCTATAGTAAGCCGAGAGCTACTTATTAAATAACAGGCAGAATTTGAAACATATTGCCTGTCATAGCCACATTTCTGTTTTACAAAAATGTAATTAAAGATATAAAAACGCATTTTTAAAATTTAAAAAGCATGTGTTTTTTAAAGTATAGGCTACACCAAAAGCCAGTGCTGAAAATGGCACAGCTTCATGTACCTATTTGTAGAAATGTATTGATTAATAGCATCTTTTTCTTTAATAATTTAGGAAGGATTGGGAAGGAAAAATTTGGGGGGAACTGGTAAATTTTTTCATTCAGGTCACGTCATTTAGTACACATAAAATAGCACATTTATTTTAGTGCCCTGTTTATATGTATAAATAGATAAAACCGAAACATTCAACTTTTTGTCTTAGTGCTTTAGAAAACATTCTCATGAGGGTTTATCACTTTAATCTTACTTTTTAGTTTTTTGCTTTGGCACTTTTCCCTTCAATTTTGCTGGATTATTAAATTAAGTATACACATATCTCTTCTGAATCTATTATGATTTAGGCATTGTGCTAAGTATGTTGATAATTTAGAGATCATTGGTAACTTCAGCAAGATATTTCAGGAGGAATGCATATCAGTTGAGGGGTGAATAGAAGGTAAAGAAGTAGAAGCCATAAGTAATAAGCTACTTTTATGAAATTTTGTGCTGAGGGGACAGAGAAAGATAGTGCTGTCTCTAGAGCGTTAGCTAGGGTTGCAGTAAACTTGTTTGTTATTGGGAGAGATTTGACAATGTTTCTGGACTAAGAGAAAGGAACTGGTGAAATTGGAGAAATGTAACACAAGGGAGAAATGGCATTTGATTGATGCAGAAAAATTCCAGCGAAGGCAGGAAGGTAGAGCTGCTAGGACCCATGTGGAAAGTTTAATTTAGGGCAACAAGAAGGACATTATTTTCCTCTGAGCTTGTGGGAAAGAAGTTAAAGGAATTCATGCACTGTTAATAACCTCAATTTTGTTTTTTCTTCTCTAATGAGGAAGCAGGGCCATCTGCTGACAATGAAAGAGGCAGGCTTTGTGTAGAGGGTTTAATGAAGATTTAGAGCGGCCTTTTGCAGGCCTGAGAACAGAAATTAACTAGAGACAAGTAAAAAGATTGTCCAGAAAGGATGAGAGCCATGCATTTGTGTATGTGTGTGTATGGTGTGAATCCCAGTGTTAGGCAAATTTTAGCAGACTGAAATTTCTGAGCCGAGAAGGAAAATGATCAATGATCTAACTGATCCAAGACTGGAGATGTTCAGAATAGGTTTGGCAGAGCAGAGGGGAAGTGATGGACTATATTTTTCAGGCAGATTCAGAAAGGAAGGATAGCTAAGAGCGAGTATAATAAACTAAGAGAAAAGAGAGAAACTGAGAGACTAGACATTTGAGTGACCATGAAGAGTACTGATAATACTAAAAGAATTAAAAGAAAAGTAAATTATAAGGAAGATAAAAGGATTTCAGGAGGTGGATTGTTTTTTTAATGTTTTCCAGTATTTTATTACTAATTTTAACATACAGAAAAATTGACAGAATCACCTATATAACTACCCTCTAGATTCTACTATTAATATTTTACTTTATTGCTGATCACATATCTGTCCACCCATCAAAACAATCCATCAATAAATTTTATTTTATAAATGCATTTCAAAATAAGTTGCAAACATCAGAACACGTAACTCTAAACTCTTCAGCATATATGCCAATTTTTATTAATGGTTCTTTAAAACTTTTTAAGCTAGGTTTATTGAGATATAATTTATATAGAGTAGAATTCACCCTTCAGTGACAGCTCTATCAGCTTTGACAAATGCTCACAGTCATGCAACCGCCACCCAAACCAAGACGTAGAAGAGTCCCATCACCCTCAAAATTCCTTTGTGCCCTTTAAAGCTGAGCCCTCCTCTCTTCCCCATTCCCCACCACCACTGATTTGCTCTCTCTGTCCCCACAGTTCTGCCCTCCCTAGAATATCCTGTAAAACAGAACCATCTAGTATAGATCCTTCTGAACCTACCCTCTCCATCCAGCAGGGTCCATTTGCAGTGCATCCATGTTGCTGCATACATAGCAGCCCATCGCCCTTTATTGCTGGCAGTATTCCATTAGTGTATATATATTTTTATTAGATATATTTATTTGCAGGTCCTAAAATCTCTAGTCACCAAAAGCATGGGACAAACAATGTGCATCAAAGTGGACAAGTCCTGTGGCTTTGGGCTTCTGACTTCTATCCATGGCTCTATTCCCCTCTCAAGGGACTCTAGGCAAATCAGAGACTCTGACCTTTCTGGAATTGCAGTACATATCATCTCTGCTGGGAATATCAGTGGGGAGCTGCCCAGGGATTCTATATGCAATCAGCAATGCATTTGTTTCTCAGAATGTATTGGCCCATGTATCAATCCCACATTTTTTGCTTTGACACCTTATGAGATTGCGGAATATTTACATAAGATTGAGATTGTTTTGCCTCAGTGTGAGAACTATAGCCAGGCTGTTGTAGAAGAGCAGAAGCAGGGGGATTCAGAAGAACAAAAATGGCAGAGAGGGGAGATGTGCCATAGCTATGGCTCGAGTGGCCCTGACAAGGTCAGACTAAGTTGTGGAGGACATGTACTTTGGGTGAGGAGCCCTGCTGGGTTTGAAGAATTTTCTCCCTCTCATCTCAGCTCTCTCATTTCCATTTTCTTTGCCTAACTCAAGTTAAAATTTCATGTGTCGCATTCAAAACAATAACATCCTGCGCACAAAAGAAAAAAAGAGTGAAAGAATATCTTGACTTCTTAAAAAAAAATCATGTATTTTAACTTCTATGTTTTTAATCCCATTTTAAACAGAGTAACAAAAACAGAAACAGTAATGCCTTTTTATTTTCTCTAAGCAATTAAAATGAAGTTGTTTGGTTTTCAAGACGAGACATATAATCTTCAGGGTGAGACTACACATTTTTTTCCCTTCACCCTCACTCCAACACAATATGCATTTCTGTGTCATTTGAGAAGGCAAAGTGGAGGGTTGTGAGGGCCCTGGGTGTGGGACCTGCTTTCTAGTCTTGCCTCTGATCATCTGCAAGACATCAGCCAGCTCACTCATGTTCATGGTACAGTCAATACACAAGTATTCTCTTAAGCCCAGGCCAGGAGTTTGTTCTTGGTTTCCCATCAGAGAAGGATAATTTTTTACTAACTTTTTATTGTGAAATATAACATATATAAAAAAAAAGCAGTACATTTCCAAGTACATTTTAACAAGTAGTTATACAACAGATTTTAAAGTTGGGTACAGGCTACAGTTTCACAATTTTTTTTCTTGCTACTCCAAGACACTGGAAACCAATATAATGATTCAGCAGTCATACTTATTCCTTAAATCCTATCTTCTCTATTATACTCCTCCTTCTTTTTAAATAGCATGTATACATAAAAGCAATATATTTCAAAGTGCATTGCAACAATTAGTTGTAGAACAGATTTCAGAGATTTGTATGGGTTACAAGTCCACAATTTCAGATTTTTATTACTAGCTGCTCTAAGGTAGTGAAGGCTAAAAGAAATAATGACTCGGCACTCATACTCATTTGTTAAACCCTATCTTCTCTGTATAACTTCACCATCACCTTTGATCTTTCTCTAACTCTTTAGGGGTATTTGAGCTTTTCCCATTCTAACTTTTTCATGTTGGAAGGGGCTGTTGATAGTATGGGATAGAGGGAGGGAACTGGTTGGTATTCTAGAGAGGCTGGCCTCTCTGCATTTCAGGACTTATCTGGTCCAGGGACCCATCTAGGGGGTGTAGATTTTGGAAAAGTACTCTAGTGCATGGAACCTTTGTGGAATCTATATATTGCCCTAAGAGTTCTTTAGGATTGGCAGGAATGGTTTTGGTTGGGGTTTGGTAAGTTATGACAGGTAGCAATGTCTAACTGAAGCATGCATAGGAGTTACCTCCAGTGTAGCCTCTTGACTTTATTTGAACTCTCTCAGCCACTGATACCTTGCAGAGGAGGATAATTTTTAAGAGATAAAAAGTTGGTATAAGTTGACTAGAAGTAGGCAATCTCTCAATTTAGCCAGGAAGAAAATGGAATCCAACATTTCTGTGATGGTTAATTTCATGGGTCAACTTGACTAGGTTATGGTGTCCAGTTGTTTGGTCAAGCAAGCACTGGCCTGACTGTTACTGTGAGAGCATTTCATGGATTTAAATCATTAGTCATATAACTACAATCAACAAAAGAGATTACCTTCAGCATTGAGGGAAGTCCCATCCAATCAGTTGAAGGCCTTAAAGAGAGATCTGATGATTACATCAGTCAGTCAGAAAGAAGAATGTCTACTTCTACTTCAGCCGGGAGCTTCCCCTGCAGAATTCATTGAAACCTGCATTGGAGCTCCCAGCTTGCAGCCTTCCCTGTGGGATTTGGACTTGCCTATACGCATGGTCACATGAGCCAATTCCTACAATAAATTTCATCATATATATCCTGTTGGTTCTTTTTCTCTGGAGAACCTTAATATAACATCCAGTTGGAAAGGATACAAGGGCAAATGAACACTGTGGTAAACATAGCAAACTATGTCCCATGGGCCAAATCCAGCCTACCTCTTCACATAAGGCACTCAAGGTAACAATGATTTTTACACTTTTAGATTTGAAATAAAAGAAGGGGACTATATAACCTAGACTGTGTGTGTCCTACAAAGCCTAAAATATCTAGCCCTTTATAGAAGAAATTGCTGACCTCTGATATAGAGGAGAAGTTGTATGAAAAAAGGAAAAGAAGATTAAATAGAGTTAGGAAATAATTGCTCAAAGTTTCAAAGATAAATGGCAATAACAGAAGGTAAGCAAAGGAGGTTAAATATTTGCATAATCTGAATACCCAAAGGAAACAGAATAATGGAACAGATTTTTTCAGGAAAAAAATAAAACTTTCAGAAGCTACATATTTCAAATGGTACTATTATAATCTGTTCAACAAAAGGATATGGTATAATTAAGTTCCTCAATTGTGAAATAAAAGAATGAATCCTTTGGCTAGCAGGCAGAAAGATCAAGCCACTTATGGGGAGAAAATAGTTCAGATTGGCCACAAATTTCTCTACAACAAACTCATTGTCCAGGAGACTCTGAAGTCAGCACTATAAGATTCTCAAGGATAGGAAATGTGAGCCAAGGATTTTATGTTCAGCCAAACTGTTCTTCACATGAAAAGGCTATAGGTAAATAGTTTTGAAAAAATTAAGAAGAACCTCAGGATATATTGTTCTCATGATCTCTATTTGAGCAAACCAAAAGAGCTCAAACTGCAACAAAGACATATCTGAAAATTCTATAACAAAGGACTGAAGATAAGCACTGACTTATTAAACTTTGGAGCTAAGACTACAATATGTGACATCAGGTGCTAAACTGAGTGTAAATACCCTGGCAATGTAGAAATAATTCAACTATGAAAAAGAGGAGGTCAGGGTGAAAGAAGGTGGAAGTAGTTTAATGTTAGTCTCATATTAATAGGAAATCAAGGGGTAGCATTTATCATTTAAGCCAATGAATCAAGAACAGCAGTCGAAGCATTTATTTTGGTACTAAAGCAAACCCTGAAAAAATACTGCTTATAAATATCAGAAGAAGGGAAGGAAAAATACATTTTTTAAATTTAATTTATTTTGTATTATCAAACCAGAACATACAAACATGAATATTATTGATATATAAACATTCCATGTATGGTGTACAACCAGTGGCTCACAATATCATCACATAGGAGTCTATTCATCACCACGATCATTTTTTAGAACATTTGCATCACTCCAGAAAAAGAAATAAAAAGAAAAAAGAAAAAACTCACATATGCCATACCCCTTACCCTCCCTCTCATTGACCACTAGTATTTACATCTATTCAATAAGTTTTAACCTTTGTTCCCGTTTTTTTTATACCTCTTACCAGTCCCTTTCATTGTTCACTAGTATTTCAATCTACTTAATTTATTTTAACATTTGTTTCCCTATTATTTATTTAATTTTAATTCATATTTTTTACTCATCTGTCAATATCATAGATAAAAGGAGCATCAGACACAAAATTTTCATAATCACACAGTCACATGGTGAAAGCTATATCATTATGCAATCATTTTCAAGAAACATGCCTGCTGGAATACACCTCTACAGTTTCAGGCACTTCCCTTTAGCCTCTCTAATACACCTTTAACTAAAAAGGGGATATCTATGAAATGCATAAAAATAATCTTCAGGATAACCTCTTGACTCAGTTTGAAATCTCTCAGCCGCTAACACTTTATTTTCTCTCATTTATCTCTTTCCCCTTTTGGTTGAGAAAGTTTTCTCAATCCCTTGATGCTGAGTCCTAGCTCATTCTATGATAGGAAAAATAAATTTTATCACTGTTCAGAGTAGGAAACTTCTTAGATACAGTTTAAAGAGATAGAGGACTAAAAATATTACATGATATTATTATAACAGTGATCACTACTTGAAAAAAGAACCTACATAAATGTCAGAAGACATACCCATGCAAAATAGAGAAGAATATATTATTAAAAACCTTAAAAGAAATCACCAAACAGAACATAAAAGAATGTGAATTAAGTCCAAGCATATTTATAATAAATATAAGTAAACACAAAAATCTTAACTTAGCTTAATAAAGAATAAATAACTTCATGTTGTATCACAGAGCACACTGCCCTGTATACAAGACATGTCTGAAACAAATTCAGAAAGATTGAAAATATTTCAGATAAATGCACAGAAATAGGCATACAGCTGGTATTGAACAAGTTAGAATTCAAGAAAAAAAGCATTAAACAGATAAACAGAGCAGTGAAGAGCACTTCATTAGTCTAAAGGGTTCAATTCACAAGTAAGACGTATAAAAATTGTAAATATCTACACATTGGCTAATATAGAGCAAATACTATAGGAGATACCTGGAAAAAGATAATCACACTACTAATAAGAAATTTTAATTGCTCTCAGTCTAGCATAGATCAAATGTACAAATAAATAAGGAATGTAAAGTACTCTAAGCAACATGATAATTATATATATATGTGTGTGTGTGTATATATATGGCTATATGTCAAACTCTTTTCACTGATATTAGAGAATACACTTCTTTTCAAGTTGTCGTGGAACATTTACAAGAGTGATTGTATGTGGGCCACCAAAATAATCTGGTGAAGAAAATTTAGCAGTATTTATCGGTTTAGCTGTGAAGTGTGGAAACTGGACAGTGTCACCCAGAGTTGCTCTTAAGACATATAATGTACAATCCTTTGATAAACCAATGGAGTGTTTTAGCACTATGCAGTTGCTACTAAACAGAAAAATGCTAAAGTTTGTCTAAACAAAATTGATTACTTAAACAATTATTGTGAACATATGCTATCTTAAGACTTCTTTTTTAAGAAATAAAAAATATTGAATTATTGAAATATGCCAATTGGAAATATTTTTTACATACAATTGCCAAATAATTTTTTTCCATAGAAGCTTCAATTTATACCAACAAGAGGGATCACTGAGTTTACTACCACCTGCCGAACTTCAGCACCTAAGGTGAGTAATTGAAATGTGATTGAGCTATTGTCATGTTTCATATATGAAGGATAAGTTTTGTCAAGGGCCACATATTCTCAAGGTTTATGAGGTTCAGAAAGCAAAGCACTAATAGGTTTTTATTTTTAATACCCATCATTTTTTTTCATACCAAAGTAATACATGTTTATCAGGAAAAAGCTTAGAAAATAAAATATAAATAAGAAAATTTAAATTATCCATTGTCTTATTGCCTGGAAACAATGACCATTTAAAAATATTTTAATGCATTTCTTTCCAGTATTTTCCATGGTGAGAGGAAAAGAGAGAGAATGTGCATGTATGACAGAGAATCTACGGATGTATATTCAGTTAGGAATATATTTTTAATAGAATCCCTACACTGTTGTCACAAAATATTATAATACATTATATTCCTCAGATGTTCATTATTATCTAAAATTAGAAATTTAGAAGGAAACCTAAAAATGCATTCTTAAATCAGAACATTTCTTGACTCAACCCAACTCTGCAGCTCTTCCTAAGTCAAATTCTTAATGAACCAAAACAGCAGTATACATTAGCTAAGCT
Organism: Myrmecophaga tridactyla; assembly: GCA_004026745.1. Lineage (NCBI taxonomy): Eukaryota > Metazoa > Chordata > Mammalia > Pilosa > Myrmecophagidae > Myrmecophaga > Myrmecophaga tridactyla. Next base: position 18,819 of record PVIY010035782.1, read on the forward strand.
CTATTTTCTAAACTTCTGATTTAAAACAATTATTAATAATGAGAAATATAACCTACTGCCATAAGGTTATAAGAGAAGTGGTAATTCATTATAAATAAGCAGTCTACCAAAATATATAAACATGTTCTTTGTTATTTAAGGAAAAAACTAAAACTCAGAAAATCAGGTCTTCAGATGATTGTTTGAAACATGAGTCTCTTTCATCCTTTGAGCTCTCAGTTTGCAATGGAGGCCGAAAAAGAAACTCAGAAGGGTCAGACTCTGATATAGAGTGCCTTTCAGAGACTAAAATTAGGAAGAAATCTATACAGAAGAAAGTGAAACCGCAACAGCAGGGATGTCCAGCTGCCCCCAAAGAAAGTGTCAAAGTAGCTGAGCGAGTCCAGGTGTGTGTTTCATTGTATTTTTTTTTTCCTTCACAAGATGTATAGTGTATCAACTGTTCTGAAAATAACCTCTGATAAAAGTTTTGCTTAATTTTCACATTTTTAAAGCATTCTAATTGTAGAATTCAAATTGCAATCTGTGTTTCTTGGATAGGGTCCCATTTTTTTTTTCTTCCTAAATCTCTCTTTCGGAATAAAGAAATATTGCTAATGTCAGCCCATGTGTGGAGAGCTCAAACCAATGGAAAAATCTCTAGAAAAATGTCCGGCTGGGAAAAATATTTTAAATGTGCATTTAAGAGACAAATATTGGTGTATGATAAGCCTATAATCTTAAGAATTTTATATTCAGTGTTTTATAGGGAAAAATCCTTAGCCAAATTATACAAAAGTAGTTACTCCTGAATTCAAGGTGCTGGGAAAATGGGATATAATATTTATATACCACAAAAAGTTGAGACTAATTTTAGCAAATACACCACCCTGAATTTCTACATATTCAAATTTGTTTTTTTTTAAAAGAATCACTATACATTCATTCTTATAATATTACCCTTATTTAATTTCCTTTTGAGAATTTGACTTCACATTCAGTTTATAATAATATTTAGAATTGAGTGAGCATTTCCCATGTGCCAGGTGAAATGCTAAATGTTCATGGACATTTCGCTATCTACTATTTATACCTTGTAAGCAAAAAAAAAATATATATATATATATTATTGCCTTGTTTATGTACTTCATCAAATTTTAGTTCTAATGCTTTTTTTTCACTATTTCCAAAAATTAAATTCGTCCTTGAAGTGTGGTATGAGCTACTGTAAGAAATATTCAAGGAAATTATGACTCTGAAAACAATAAACTCGTTTGATCAGCAAATACATATTGAACTTCAGCCCTGTGTAAGACACTATGTTAGGCATGGTGGAAGACATGATGTGTTAAGCATGGTTCTATGAAAAGGATTTATTCTGAACAATGGTTACATAACAGAAATATCTCACACATTCCTTTGTAATATCTCTGGCAAATGGTTTAATCCTTTTCTTGGAAATCTTTAGTGGCAGCTTTTACTCACTCCATGCTTGACAGCTCAGTCTCCCTCTTAAAATGTTTGAAATCCATTTCCCCGTAATTGTGATATTTTGGCACAAAATCTTCCCTTGAGATGATACAAACCAAGGCTGAATCTGCCTATGATTACTACAGAATTTTATTCTTTCTGTTACATTACATAACATATTTTAATGTACAGGTTTCATGTATTTAGCTATTTATTGAACACTTGCTACGTTCACAGTATTGCAAGTTTAAAATATTTAAAAAGTAGTTTTATCATTCTCTAGTCAGATCTCATCTAAACTTGTTTTCCAGAAAAACTCATTACTTATCCGCTTTCAAGATTTAGGATTGTTTAATTTGCAGGGCCACTGCATGCCACAAATAAATACAAGTGATTGAGAAGTTGAGAATGTGCCCAAGTGTTAAAACACATTTTAGATCTTAAATATAGAGATTCACTTGGTTAGCCCTTATTCTCTCTCTATGTACACATACATACACATATATTATATATTAAACATTTACTAGCCACAATTCAGTATGCTAGTATGCTAAGTACAGTAGATTAAATTTTGAGCAAAACTACATAAAGTCCTTGCCCCTGTGGAACTTCCAGTCTCATGAGAGAGGTTGACAATTAGTTAATTGCAGAGACAAATATGTAAACTGCTACTGTGGCAGGTTATTTTTTCTGTTTTTCTTTTTCTTTTTCTTTTTTTTGCCTATGTACTGTGGCAGTTTTTAATGAAAGAAATATACTCAGTAGCATGAGCAGTTATAATAGAGGATTTAACTCTGTCTGGGAGGATAAGGAAGGCTTCCCTGCAAAAATGATGATTGAGCTCATAGGATTGAATTCCAATTAAACTGACAAAAAGTGAGTAAGAACATTTCCAAATAATGCAGACGGCATTTGCTGAAGAATGAACATGGTAAATACAAAGTATCAAGAAGACAAGATGTGAGGGACAGAGAGATCAAAACAGGCTATGGTACATGATGAGGGAGCAACTAGAAACATGCATCTCCTATGGCTTTAATAAAGGGTTTTACAGGTATCCTAAAAGCAATGGGAAGCCATTGAAAGGCGTCAATCTGGGAGGTGGCATGACAGATTTTCCTCTAGAAAAGATTGCTCTGGTGGATCATGGATGAAAGGTTAGTAGAGACAGAGTGAATGAAAGTCGGTAGAGGAGATAGGAGGCTATTGCAATGGTCTAGCTGAGAAATAATGATAATGTGAGTCAGGGTGGCAGTGGTGGAAATGGAGAGAAGTGGATCCATTTATTCCTTGTGTATTTGTTTGTAAGAAGCAACAGTGAATATTTTGGATGTAGAGGGTGAGGCAGAGGGAAAAAGTAAGAATAACTACTAAACTTGTGATTTTGCACCTGGTTTGATTGTGATTCCATTCGTTGAAATTGGGAATCCTAAAAGGTAACTGAGTTTGCATGAAGGACCATGAGTTCAGCTTAGGTAGTTTGCGACCTCCAAGAGGCCATATCAAGTAAGGAGTCAGATGTACAAGTCTCAATTTCACAGGCAAATTTTAAGTTGGAGACATACGCTTAGAAGGTATTTGCATGTAGGTGGGTATCTGTCCATATCATAGATAAAAGGAGCATCAGAAAAGATTTTCACAATCACACAGTCACATTGCGAAAGCTATATCATTATACAATCAACTTCAAGAAACATGGCCACTGGAACACAACTCTACAGTTTCCGTCACTTCCCTCTAGCCACTCTAATATAGAAACACAACAGATATTTGAGTGTTGATCATGTAATGTGCCACTTTGCTGTACTCATTTGTTAGCTCTAGTAGTTTTGCTGTGAATTTTTCAGTTTTTCACATACAGTATCATATCATTTGTGAACAGTGAGTTTTACTTCTTCCTTTCCAATTTTGATGCCTTGTATTTCGTTTTCTTGTCTAATTGCTCTGGCTAGAACTACTAACACAATGTGACAAGTGCCTTTTCTGCCTCAATTGAGATGATCATGTGTTTTGTTTTGTTTTTTGCTTTGATTTGTTGATATGGTATATTACATTAACTGATTTTCTTATGTTAAACCATCGTTGCGTACCTGGGATAAATCCAACTGGGTCATGGTGTATAATTCCTTCAATGGGCTGCTGGATTCAATTTGCAACAATTTTTTTGAAGATTTTTGCATCTATATTTATTAGAGAGATTGGTCTGTACTTTTCTTTTCTTGTAGTATCTTTGTCTGGCTTTGGTATGAGGGTGATGTTGGCTTCATAGAATGACTTAGGTAGTGTTCCCTCTTCTTCAATGTTTTTGGAGTTTGAGCAGGATTGATCTTGAATGCTTGGTAGAATTCACATGTGAAGCTATCTGGTCCTGGACTTTTCTTTTTGGGCATCTTCTTAATGACTGATCCAATTTCTTTACTTGTGATTGGTTTGTTGATGTCATATATTTCTTCTTGAGTCAATGCTGGTTGTTCATGACTACCTAGGAAGTTGTCCATTTCATCTACATTGTCTAGTTTCTTAGCATAAAGTTGTTCATAGTATCCTCTCATTACCTCCTTTATTTCTGTGGGTTCGGTAGTTATATTTCCTCTTCCATTTCTGATTTTATTTATTTGCATCCTCTCTCTTCTTTTTGTCAACCTTGCTAAGGGTCCATCAATCTGATTGATTTTCTCATAGAACCAACTTCTGGTTTTGTTGATTTTCTCAATTGTTTTCATGTTCTCAATTTCATTTATTTCTGCTCAAATCTTCATTATTTCTTTCCTTTTGCTTGTTTTGAGGTTAATTTGCTGTTCTTTCTCTAGTTCTTCCAAGTGAACAGTTAATTCCTCAATTTTTTCTCTGTCTTCTTTTTTAATATAGGCATTTAGGGCAATAAATTTCCCTCTTAGCACTGCCTTTACTGCATCCCATAAATTTTGATATGTTGTGTTTTCATTTTCATTTGCCTCAAGATATTTACTAATTTCTCTTGTAATTTCTTTCTTGATCCAATGGTTGTTAAGAGTGTTTTGTTGAGCCTCCATATATTTGTGAATTATCTGGCCCTCTGCCTGTTATTGATTTCCAACTTCATTCTTTTATGATCCGAGAAAGTGTTTTGTATGATTTCAATCTTTTTAAATGTATTGAGACTTGCTTTGTGACCCAGCATATGGTCTGTCCTTGAGAATGAACCATGAGCACTTGAGAAAAAGGTGTATTCTGCTATTGTGGGGTGTAATGTTCTATAAATGTCTGTTAAGTCTAGTTCAAATTATTATTATTTTTCAAATTCTCTGTTTCTTTATTGATCCTTTGTCTAGATGCTCTGTCCACTGATGAAAGTGGGGAATTGAAGTCTCCAACTATTATGGTAGATGTGTCTGTTTCTCTTTTCAGTGCTTGCCTCATGTATCTTGGAGCACTCTGGTTCAGTGCATAAATATTATGATTGGTGTGACTTCTTGTTGAATTGTTCCTCTTATTAATACATAGTAACCTTCTTTGTCTCTTTTAAATGTTTTACATTTGAAGTGTAATTTGTTGGATATTAGTATAGCTACTTCTGCTCTTTTTTGATTGTTGTTTGCATGAAATATCTTTTCCCACCCTTTCACTTTCAACCTACATTTGTCCTTAGGTCTAAAATACATCTCTTGTAGACAGCATATAGATGGGTCCTGTCTTTTAATCCATTTTGCCAGTTCATGTCTTTTGATTGGGGAGCTTAATCCATTAACATTTAGTGTTATTACTGTAAGGGCAATACTTTCTTCTGCCATTTTGCCTTTTGGATTTTATATGTCATATCTAATTTTTCCTCTTTTTACTTTTACAAATAGTCTTCATTTCTACACTCTTCTCCACACCTCTCTCTCCTGTCTTTTCCTATCTGTCTCTAGTGCTTGCTTTAATATTTCTTGCAGAGTTGGTCTCTTGGTCACAGATTCTCTCAGTGAATTTTGGCCTGAAAATGTTTTAATTTCCCCCTCATTTTTGAAGGACAATTTTGCTGGATATAGAATTTTGTTGGCAGTTTTCTCTTTCAGAATCTTAAATATATCATATCAATATCTTCTTGCCTCTATGGTTTCTGCTGAGAAATCTATGCACAGTTTTATTGGGCTACCCATGTATGTAATGGATTGCTTTTTCTCTTGCTGCTTTCAAAATTCTCTCTGTTTGACAACTGACATCCTGATTAATAAGTGTCTTGGAGTATGTCTATTTGGATCTATTCTGTTTGGGGTATGCTGCTCTTCTTGGATCTGTAATTTTAAGTCTCTCATAAGAGTTGGGAAATTTTCATTGATAATTTCCTCTATTAGTCTTTCTCCTCCTTTTGCTTTCTCTTCTCCTTCTGGGACACCCACAACATGTATATTCATGTGCTTCATGTTGTCATTCAATTCCCTGAGTCCCTGCTTATATTTTTCCATTTCTTTCCCTTTATTTTCTTTTGCTTGTTGGATTTCAGGTGTCCCATCCTCCAGTTCACTAATCCTGTCTTCTGCCTCTTGAAATCTAACATTGTAGGTTTCCATTGTTTTTTCGTCCCTTCTACTGTGCCTTTCTTTCCCATAAATTCTGTGATTTGTTGTTTTAGACTTTCAATTTCTTCTGTTTGCCCATTGCCTTCTTTATATCCTCCCTCAATTCATTGATTTGATTTCTGATGAGATTTTGCATGTCTGTTTGAATATCCCAAATTAGCTATTTCAACTACTGTATCTTATTTGAATTGTTGGTTTGTTCCTTTGACTGGGCCATATCTTCAATTTTCTTAGTATGACTCATTTTTTTGCTGGCATCTAGGCATTTAATTCCCTTAATTAGTTTATTCTGGAGATTTTTTCACTCTTTTACCTAGGATTTTCTTGCTGGATTGTTTTCTTCTCTATGTGTTTTTTGGCATTTAGTTCAGCTTATTCCAGACCTCTAGTATAAGTTTTGTTTAACAGATCAGGCTTTTTCAGTTCTTGTTTTTTTGTTTCTTGCCCTGCCTGTATGGAGCCTTTTTTCTTAAGAGAGTCTACTTAGATATTATAGACCCCAGTTAGATTTTCCCAGACCAGACTGGCCTCCTCTCAGGAGGAAAGAGTCACCTGTATCAGTTTTCCCCGATGATGAGACCCATCAGGTTGACAGACTTTCCTATGAAGCCTCTTGACTCTGTGCCTTTCCTGTCCTGCCCAGTATGTGGTGCTTGTCTGCCTGTGGGTTCCACCAGCATAAAGTGATGTGTTATCTTTAACTTCAGCAGACTCTCCCTGCTGGGGACATGGTTGAGACAGAGGAGATGTTGTAGGCTGGCTTTAATTGCTTCCGTTTTCCAGTTCCTGGGGTCTGAATTCCTTGAGGGAGCTGGGCCCCAGCTGGGCCCTCCACTTGAGCTGGGCCCCACCCCTTTCCTAGGGAAGGCACAGCTTCCAGGGAATTAGCTCCTTTCACCTGACCAGTCTCTTTGTCGTCCACATCAGCTTAATTCCACTCTTGCCTGGGGCAATTGGAGCCTGAGAAGCCTTGCAGTTGTATCTAATGAGCAGTTAAGCACTAGAAACAAAGCAAAAAAAAAAAAAAAAGAAACGGAAAAAAACAATCCTTTTCAAAGCAGGACCCCCTTCGAGTTTGCTAATCAAGAGCTTAAACTGATAAGTTGCTCTATGTATCTCCAGGTCCTATGTGACCCCCCCCCCCTTTTTTTTTAGAGTTCAGACCTTTTCAAGTATT
>PVIY010035783.1:0-26003 GCA_004026745.1 Myrmecophaga tridactyla
TAATGCAGTATCGGGGTATTGTAACTTTTCAAGAAGCATTGGTTCCCTTCCCTTCCTTTTCCCTTTTCTTTGGACATATAAGTCATTCATGGGTGAGAGACCCCAGAGGTTCTGGGCTATGTGAATGCACTTGTCCATCCTTACCTCGATCAGGATGGTAAAGCGTTGCTTGTCCTCAGGTGGGCTACCCCGGGACCCTGGGTACTCAAAGTCGAGGTCAATGCCATCAAACCCATACAGCCGGAGATACTCGATCACTGAGTCAATGAAAATCTTACGGGTGCCAGCTGAGGCCACCATGGCAGTGAATCTGGAGAGAGCGTGGTTCTTAGAGGCATTCAGATACTATCACCCTTTGCCCCCTTTATTCTTCCTCCTGTATGGATTTGATTTAGCTCAACCTCCAAGAGATGAATCAACATCAGCCCATTGATCCCTGTCCTAAGAAATCCATCTTCATCTCCAAATGATACCACAGACATTCTCCCAGCTTATAAAGCAGACTGTAAAGCTGAGCCAGCCTCATGGTGCTTGCAGATAAATCATCTCTTAGCTATCTTAGAATCTTCTACACAGTCACCAGTTACATTTGATGCCCTCTCATAAACCACCCAATTCCTTCAGAAACAGCATCATAATACAGTGGAAGGGAAAGGAAAACTATATCTCCTCCACTTACAAAGTAGGTTTCATTATAATTCTTTCCTCCTTCTTTCTTTTTTCCCATCTTTAAAATCTGGTTTTACAGCTACATGTACGCTCAGAGTTCCCCCAAACACTCCTTCATGCTCTCATACAGTTTTGCCTTGCTGACACAATTCCCTTTGCCTACAATGGCCTTCCCATTCTTGTCTGACAAACTTCTACTTATCATTCATTGCCCTTTTCAAACATTGCATACTCTTCTTTTAAATCTTTCAACCAAGAGAATTTACCATTGCTTTCTCATCATTTTCTTATTATATTGTGCATATCCCATTATAGTAATTCTCCATTTGCAGTATTCAATTGGATATGTACATATTTGTCTCCCCACCAGACAGAAAGCTTCTTGGGATTTTTTTTTTATCATCTTTTTTGTGTTGTACTATCTGGAAGGGTGGCTGGCTCTATGCTACTCAACAGATGCTTGTTAAGGTATCTTATATCCTTTGTGAATTTTCCAGGTAGGTAATATGTCACCGTCTAGCTTCTTCACTCAAGTTTAGATAGCAAGAAACATATTCTGTAAGATCTCCTCTTCTATAGCTCTTTCATCTTGGGTATACCTCTGATCTATATCTGTAGTACCTGCCATAGTACTTAGTACATAATACAAGTCAACAAATATTTGTTGAAACAAAATTGAAGCATTGCCAGTAAATATTAAGCATATATTATGTGTAGGCTATGTGATAGATTCTTTCCATAAATTACTCTGTCACACTGGTTCTCTTCCCCTAGTTTCTCTCTTCCCTCCTCCTGTGATCCTAGGACCAAAAATACTGGGCTCCAGCCAGCCCCTGTTTTATGCTAAATCAGTCTCTAATAGTCAAACACTGATTTCCATTTACTCATTTCCTGATTCTAGCTCTTTGCCTGTTCTGGAATTTCTCCTACTGGTGCACCACTTGGATCTTAAAGCCACCTTTATTTACCCTTAAACTAGTTTCAGCCTTCTCCTTCAGTCCCTAGTACAATTCCCCGTAGAAAGAAGAAGTTCTTACTTCTGGGTGCCGAAGTTCCACCCGCCAATCGCCAGGAGCGTAACTAAATTTTCATTACTGATAAAAAAACACAAAGAAATGACAGAGTAAAGTCCATTTTAGTCAAGTTTAATGGAGCTAAAGTGATCTTCTCCCTGATTCATGATTCTGGCGCCAAAAGAAGAGAGTTCTTGGGACCTTCCTCCTGCCCCTCAAAGGAATAGCCTTATGCTACCCATTCATATTGGAGCACTCACACCCAAGTCTTCAGACCAGTGAGCCACCCTAGACCCTCCTGGCGCAGAGGGCATGAGGTGAGATTGTGTGGAAGGAACCACTGTCCTCACACTGTGTCCACAGATGTATATTAGATCTTGCAGACAACTTTGCTCTCTGACTTCAGACCATCTCATAGAGAGGATGGTGGACATTTAAGCCAAAGTTACCCATGAAAGATTTTAAGTTGACCCCGCCCTACTCCCATCACCTCCCAATGTCAATAGCATCACCTATTTGAAAACAGGATCCTCCAAAGAGAGTTGAATCATCCCACCCTGATCTTAGTAGCAAGGTAATTCTCCTACAAAGTTCATAAGCAAAGGCTAATTTCAGTCAGCATTTAAACCTACTTTCCTTTTAAGCCCTTCTGGCATTTTCCTTGCTCGCTGTCCTCAGCTATGTAGCATCAGAGGGACATAGGCCAGAGCTCTACATGGAGAGTTCCAGTTTAGAAGCAATAGGTAGATAAAGTGAAATAGAGGATTGAAGCAATGATGCTAATTATCCTGGCAGATGAAAATCACTGTTGAGGGGAAGGAAATAAAGTTTTGATTTTTGTCAAGAAGGCTTGACATTTCCATTCCTTTCTCACTCCATATTGTGTGCTTTAGCCCTGAGTAGAGAGATGGACCCCAGTACTAGCTTTCAGTTTTGTGTCAACCCAGAGTATCTATCCTGTGACTTCCCCAAGTATCCCAGAACAAGATACTGACTGCTGCTTGAGAGCCTGGAACCGGGGGTAGAGGACATCATCATTCCACTCATAGGGCGCAATCTTGTTATTGGACATAGTGGCGAAGGCGTAGATGAGATGTGTGCACAAGCATGGGTCCACATTCTCTGGCATGTATTTGGCAGGGTCTGGGCGGTACTGGGACCAGTTGGTAAAGTAACACACAAGCTTTGTGGCTGTGCCTGGTTGGGAAGAACAAGGACTATGAGTTAGAGGTCTCCCTTGGGAGTGTCTAAGTCTGCTCATGATAGAAAGATCTTTATCAGAAAGGCACTCATGGTACTTACCAAGCTGCAGCTGCAGCAACACAGCCAGACCTGTCAAAAGAAAAATATAAAATCCATGACTCAACTCAGGACTTTCCAGGAAAGCTACAGATATATCACACTGCTGGATAACTACCAATGAATGTTAACTCCCAGTGAGTCCCACACAGATTTTCCCCTCCAGAAGCTGGGTTTCCCACCACCTGGTAAATGGTAAACTAGGAGAGAGCATGGGCTTTGGAGTCAAACATTGTTGGGTTTGAAACCTGGCTTTTCTACTTCCAGCTGCAGGAGGCTGGGTTCCTTAATATACTTCTTTTAACCTCTGTGCCAGTTTGAATCTGTGGTGGACCCCAGAAAGCCATGTCCTTTAATCCTCATTCAATATTGCTGGGTGGGAGCATTTTGATTGTTCCCATTGAGATGTGAAGCACCCAATTGTGGGTGGTAACTTTTGATTAGATGATTTCCATGGAGGTATGTCTCCACCCATTGAAGGTGGAGTTGTTTACTGGAATCCTTTAAAAGAGGAAACATTTTGGAGAGACTCCCTTTTGTAGAGCCATGAGAAAGCCAGCAGACACTGCCATGTTTGCCATGTGCCCTTCCAGTCGAGAGAGAAACATTGAACTTCATCGGCCTTCTTGAACCAAGCTATCTTTCCCTGGATGCCTTAGATTGGACATTTCTATACACTTGTCTTAATTGGGACATTTTCTTGGCCTTAGAACTGAAAACTAGCAACTCATTAAATTCCCCTTTTTAAAAGCCATTCTGTTTCTGGTATATTGCATTCTGGCAGCTAGCAAACTAGAACAACCTCTATTTGCTTACTGGCAAAAATGAGGGTAATAAAACTTTCTTCCAAATTTTGTTGTAAGGATTAGATGAGATATTGAAGTGACAGAACCTAACATACAGTCAGGACTGATTAAGTGACTATTAATTAAATCACTGGCCCATCCACTTAAAGTTGTGACCAAGGCTTTAGCTGGCTGTATTATTGTCATTTGTCAATTACCTTAAGCCAAGACTCAACTTATCTAACTTTGTCTTAATTGTATGCTTGGTGAGGGCAACCAGCACAACAGCTCTGCTGTTACCAATGTGAGCATTCTGAACCACACGTTTCCACAGGGTCTTAAGGATTGGGACAGTGCCGGATCTTGGGTTTGAGCATTAAGGGAAGCATTACTTCTTCTTCTACAGAAGTTGGCACTAGGCAGGATGCATGTGGTGAGATAGGTAATGGAAGAAGGAGAGGAAGCGTTGTAAAATCAATTCCTTTAATTAGAATATTCCAGAAAGAAGGATTGGCTGGCCTGCTGAGGCAGCAGGACTTGGACTAGAAGCTGCAGAAATACAGCCTAAGTTCAGCTGCCCCATAGTTAAAACACTGTTGTCCGGGTCCTGCTCAGGCAAGTGGATTCACTACCCTGAGCCCAATCCTCCAGTGAAGATGGAATAACATTGTGGTTTTGGTTGCCACTTTGGTTTTATGACCATAAAATTGGGTAATGATTATAACAAAGCTCTAAAACACAAGGTGTTGTCCAGGGGTCAAGCACTGTCTAATAATATCTAAATTTTCTTGTAGGGAAAAAAAGGATGCAGTATCTATCCATAGCAGGTTCTTAATAGGTAGTCATTGACTGAAGGAATTGTGTTTAGAATAGAATATGATAGTCCCCTAATCTAGATTCCCCAGTCACATTCCAGACATCTCCTGCTCCCTAGAGACTGAATTCTCTACTCTCCACTTGCCTCCTCTCTTTGCTCTTAGGTAACAGGATAAAGTGACACACTATGAATGGGGAAGAGAGAGAAGGAGAGAGGCGGGGCATGGAAGAAACACAGAGTATATTAGTAGAGATGGCACACCCAACTTGCTGAAACACACTGGCTAAGCTTTTCAAAAGCATTCCTGGTTCCGCACAGTTGCTTTAGTACTTTCTACCATAGCCCAGAGGGCCCTCTTCTCATTCTTGGCTGAGTATGTGCCAGAGAGAGAAAGTGTATAGCCTTACAAAGCTAATTGGGACCATGCATGCCATAAAAAGGGAGATGGCATGGAAAATCCAAACGGGGATTTTGTTTGTTGAAACTATGTACTGGGTGCCTGCTCCCTAATCTTTGCTGGAGAGGAATCTCTAAGTCTAGAGGAAAAGAGGGGAGAGGTCACTGGGTCTGTGTTACTCACCAGCCCAAAGCAGCATCCTCCCCATGTCTGCTGCAGTCCCAGCGCAAAACCCTAGGGCCCTGAGCTCTCTATATAAGATCTGATCAAGAAGAGGCCTGTTTATCACTGTGAAAGTATAACAGCTGCAGAAGGCAGTGTACCAGAAATCCAGCCAGGGCCTGCTTCCAGTTACACATATGTCTCATTCCCAAGGTCCCTGGGAAGCCTATCTTGTTGTCAGAGTTCCTCACCTGCTGGGGTCAAGTTCAGAGAACTCATTAAGCATCCAGTCTTCTCAAGAAGATAACACTCTTTTGAGTATGCCGCTGACATTGAAAGACAGAAGGTTGTGGTGCTATTACATTGGTGGCTCCCTCTCCTGTTCAACATTTGCCAACAATGAATTGAATCAATTCATCAAGCACTTATTATGCGCCTGGCTTAGTGCGTCATGCTGGAGACACACTGATGTTTAACACATGGTACCTGTCCTCATTTCTAATAGTGTGGTCCTTCACATGCACAGACAAATTGAAATGCATTGCTGCATTGCAGCAGAAAGATGGACAAATGCAGAAAACAGAAGAAGAAAACTCTACTGGAGGGACAGGCAGGACTTCACAGAGGAGGTGGCATTTGAACTTCACTTGTGGTAATATACCATTGAGAGATGAAAGATCCTATAAGAGAGAGGGAACAACACGTAAAAAGGCCAGGGATGGGGGACAGTATGGGGTGTGCAGGGACTATTGAGTAGTTTTCAGTGGCTGGCTGCAGGCTGCTTGAAGGAAGTGAAAATGGGGCTCCAAAATGGGGGACTGCCCCATGGGTGTCCACTACAAAATGCAGCAGCTAGGTAAGGGGAAGCCATGGCACATAGATCAAGGGAATCAGATCTTCTCCCAGAATACCAGGATAGCACCTTAACCCACCACCCCCAACTCTGTATTCCAGAAGAGATGACCCATTTCTTAACCATCTCAACCCACCCTCCTGAGGGTTGCTATGAATCCAAAGAAGGAAAGGGCCAAGAAGCCCCAATCAGGGTACAGGACAGTTGTGGACAGTGTCGAAAGAAAGAAGGGAGATGGATGAAGGTGTCAGCCAAACATTCACTCAGGCCTGTAGGGAGCAGGTCTGGGGGTTCCTGGGGGCTTGTGGATAGTGACGAGGGTCAGAGTACAACAAAGAAAAGAGAAAGCAGGGAGCTGGCTCCTTTGGGTTGCCTCTGAATTCTGGCTTTAGTCCCTTTGTTTATGTTAAGCTTTCTCAGCCATGTTCATGAGCCTAGGAAATTGGGCAGGGTCTAGAGCACAAGACCTACCATTCCTTTACCAGAAATGAAGACTATGCATGTGTCTGGAGTTGAGTTTCTTGGGAATCTTGTGATATGCCAGCTGCTGGAACGTAAGGAACCCCAAGGACAGAGAAGTTCTGCCAACAGAGCTCTATTTCTGAACCAAGATCTGATCATGTCTCTTCCTTCCTCTAATATCTATTATGGATCCCTGTTGATGATAATGATGTTAAGGGATATGGATCCCTTAACAAAGCCCTGTCTGTCTGATCTCAACCTGTCTTTGCAGCCTCATTTCCTGCTATCCTCTCCAAATACCCTGCACTCCAGGCATTTCAAATTTTCTGCTGCTCTATATTCACACAAACTTTAGAGCTTCTGTGTTTTTACTTAAAGGAGCTCTTCTGCATGGTGCCTTTTCTTTCCTCCTTTGCCTGGTGAACTCCTATTCATACTTCAAGGCCCAAATCTAACATTATTTCCTTTCTGATAGTTCCTCTTTCCTGCCTCTTTCAAACCGAAGTCACTGGTACAGCTTTTATCTCACTTATATTATCATTAATTTGCTAATGCAATGGACATTTGCTGAGCATCTATTACCTGCAAAACATTCTCCTAAGATGTAAGGATTTAAAGAAAAAAATAACATACCTCTTCCCTCCAGGAGATGATAATCTAGTTGGAAATACAGGCAGGAAATGGGTACAATATGATGGATTTAGGTAGATGTATCTACCAGAGATACAATGTGCTGTGGGAGGAAAGAAATAATTGCCTCTTCATAGTGGGGGTGAGGAGGGTAAGCAGAGGAAAAGAGCAAAGTTGTTAGGGATAAAGGAAGATTTTACTTCAACAAACTGAGATTTCCATCAGCATTTTATAAATAAATTAATGACATTTGGCCTGTGATGATGCCATGAGAAATAGTTTGGTTTTTTTGTTTATTTGTTTTTGTTTTGCCAAACTTCTGGTCTTCTTATCAGCGCATGAGGGTGTTTCTGTTACTCCATATTCTCATCAGCCCTTGGTATGTCATTTTTATTTTTTATTTTTTATTTTAGCCATTCTAATGGTGTCAATGTTACCATGTTGTGGTTTTAATCTGCATTTCCTTAATGATTAGTAATGTTAAACATCTTTTACTCATTTATGAACTAGTTGAATTGAAAGAAAAGTTTAAACAGTTTTACAAGTATAAAACAAATAAAGGCTGGGGCCCCATGTGGCTACTCTGCATGAATTCACATTTAAAAGTCACATTACAGCTGCCAGATAACAACTGAAGGGGAGTTCCAATCTTTATATCTCTCAAAAATTCATATCTATCAAAATCTTCATTCTACTTTTGCTTCCAGAAATGTATCTCTGGAATGTCCCCCCCCCCATCAAACCCAAAATTTCTCTTTAGCTACCTAGTTCTACCCTCCATAAATTCTGTCCCTTCCCATTTCCCTGTCACCTTCCATCCTTCTCTAGCTAAACTCATTGCTCTTTCCTCCCACCTCCATGGATCTGCCTCTCTCTCCTCTCCCTTTCCCTCTCTCACCTTAGTCTCCCAATTCTCAATTACCAAAGAGACAAGAATTGGTCCGGCAAGCTCTTCATTTAGTGGTGTGGGGACAGAGAGGTGTTCGTAGAAGATAAGAAATATCACATTCACGTATTAATAGGTCCTGGCCCCACCCCACAAGCCATCGACAAGGGGGAAAAGACCTTAAGCTGAAGGGATGTTTCTGTTGGGATGTTATTTTTCTGAAATCCAGGAGTAGACAGAATTTTCTAACTCTGGCTTGGCAATACCATAAATCATTGCAGTAGGCTGGTGCCTGCTGATGACTCTCAGGGGACTCATAATGACTGGAATTTGTTTGTATGATACAGTCTCATTGAAAACTTTCTAAAAAGCTACATCTGTAACACAAGATAGCTACTTTAAACATTTGTGGCTAAAGGCCTGAGGCAGGAGCAGTGGCTGATGAGGCAAAAGATACGGATGGGTGATGGAGAAGCTTTGGTAATGGATGATGGTGATGGTAGTACAATATTGTGAATGTAATGAAGACCATTGAATTATATATCTGAATGTGACTAAAAGGGGAAATTTTAGATTGTATGTATGTTACTAAAATAAAAATTAAAAGAGGAGAGGATGGCCCAGTGCAGGTACTACTCCATTTGATTAGATCAACTCCATTATGTATGAACAGAGGGGACAATGAGATGATATGGAAAATGGATGTGACCATCTACCCCACATCACACTCACACACACCCACACACGTACATCTGGATTAAGAATGTTCTGCTTCTTCTCTTTTCAGATAAATCCTTCTAGTCCTATTTGAATTAGTGTGATATCTCCATTATTAAAACTGTTTTGAGGTCCTAGGGCAACGCCAGTTTTTAATTCCTGGGAGACAGCATTTTTGCACTGGAAGCACCTGCTTCAGATGACTGCAGCATGTAGATGACTGTGTAGTGCAAATTCAGCTACTGAATTTACTTCAAACAGGGAAAATGCTCAAAAGTAAGATATTCTATGTGTTTCAAAGTTCCTTGGGGGCTTTGGCTTATACATAGGTGACTCTAAAAGATATTTACTGCACTGAATCTGGTTCTGATTTTGAGACTAACTGCATGGTCACCTCTGATACCTCAGTTCCTTCCACTGCAAAATAGGATTGGGGGTTTAAATTCAAATGCTTTCAAGGCAGGCAGGTATGTTAATAATATATGGGGCAGCTAAGAATACCAGCAAGGAGTAATGGGGCTGTGAAAATACACAATAACATTCAAACTCTTCAAAATAGTGTTGCTCCCCTTCAAAACATATTTTTTGGTCAGATTTGGCCATCATGTCACCTTATGAAAAACTGCATAAGATTTTTTTTCCTCTTCTAACATTGTTGAATCAGTAATTACTTTGGCTCATGTTCTTTTCTAAGGATGGAGAATAAAACACATTGGGAGAGAGAGAGTGCTGGGAGGGGCGATAACCTCCAATCAGAGGTCCCCATGTGGTTTTCACTGTGTCCTTAACTTCTATTGCTGAGGTTCCATATTCAGAAACCGCCCCTTCTGTTTTCTGTTGATCAGTTAATTGATCCCCTAAAATAGCCATTACTACATTCAAATTTAGAATAAACTACTAAATGCAGAACACAAGAAAAGACATCTTGGAAGGAGGAACATCAAACGATATTTGGAGGTTCCCTGATTTATTAGTTGCAGAAAGTAAGAATCTAGTGAACAGAATGGGTTAAAATCATTAAAAATGCTGCCATCAGCCCTCACGAACATTAAGGCAATTCCAGAACCCTGCAGAGAAGAGTGGAGACAGATGCATCCAGCGACTCTAGGCAGAGAGGGCAAAGCCCACCATGTTGTTGGCCATGTCGTAGACAGAGTAATATTCCTTGAGGAAGACGTCTCCCAGAATCCACAGGGGCTGCCCATTGGGGGAGGGCAAGTAAGTAGCCTCAATCCCAAGTCTGCAGTAGCCATTGTTCTAAAAAGACAAAGGACATGAGGATATAACCAGTTGCCGGGTAGAGACCTTCCCCCACAGGAACTTCCCTGACCCTGCAGTCCCATGACACCCAAGAGGAGCCTCTGAATCCTTGTTCAGCTGCAGCCTGGCCCCTCATGATTCCCCATAGCTGCCCGGATGTGAGCTGGGATAAGCCCACCTTGTCACAGGATCCTTGGAGTGAATACGTACATTGAATACATAAGCAGAGGGAGGCAGAGGGAACTGGTTCCCGCTGATGATGAAGGTGATGGTGGGCAGGCTCTGGATGTAGCTGCAGTCGACCACAAACTGAGAGACGGAAGAGGTAGAGCTGAGGAGCCCCAGGGCACTGGGAGCCCAGACAAGGGCCCTGGGAGCCCAGACAAGGGCC
This sequence comes from Myrmecophaga tridactyla, assembly GCA_004026745.1. Lineage (NCBI taxonomy): Eukaryota > Metazoa > Chordata > Mammalia > Pilosa > Myrmecophagidae > Myrmecophaga > Myrmecophaga tridactyla. The sequence goes on from PVIY010035783.1 coordinate 10,342, forward strand.
CGAGTCCTCCGCCCCCACCCCTTTTGCATTTGAGCGCCCAGTGGGACTCTCCCTTTGGCCCCCTCCATCACAGGCTGTTTCAGGGCAGGAAAGGCATAGCCTGACTCCCAGACGCAACACTGACCAGACCCTCTTGCTTTCTTGAGCACTGTCCTCAAACGCCCCTCAGCTCTGATTGTGATTTGGTTGTATTGATATGGCCATAGTTAGCCTGTTTCTAGAACAAGTCTCTAGTCTCAGAAAGTATGAGTTACAGAGAAAATACATAAGTATGCTCATACTAATAGAAGTTTACTCTTGTACATACTCATAGCCACATTTGTGTGCCCTTGTCCATGCACTCACCCTGCCCTCCCCACGCCCCCCAACACCACTACACACACATGCATGCACACATACTGAGGAATCCAAGATTTATTCTGAAGACAGCCTTGCATTCAGGAAGGAGCAAACTACAGATACATGTACAAAGGGGAGCAAGTCTATGGAGAGGAGGCTACTCAGAATTAAACCTAAAGATGAATTCCTAGGAAAGAAAGAAACCTAGTAGAATGGAGAAATGTATTGCCCCTAGACTCTAATATTTCAGCGTGGTCAAATGGCAGTGGCCAAAGTTGAAATGTGCAACAGATTAGCAGCACCTCCTGACAATCATTTACCTCATAATCACAGTCTGGATGGGATTATAACCTCCCTTTGCCCTTCTTTGCATTGAGGGTTCATCACCTGAAAAACCATGCTGTGTCTCTGCCTGAATTACCCCGCAATTAGAGGTCCCCATCTAATCCTTCTTTTGCTCTCTCTTATGAATTCATTGCACACTGGCTCCTGTGTCAAGGCTGCCTGGAGCTGCAAAGAAGCCCTTGGCTTCTAGTTACTCACATCACCATTCTGAGCCTGCTGAGCTCCTGTTGCCTGGAGAAAAGAGCTCATGTACTGTTGGGGGACAGCCAGAAGGAAGGTCCCAGTGTCCACAATGGCCTGGCAGCCCTGGGAGCACCAGCCAGTGGCCTGGTTACCGATGGCAAACCTGACGGGGAGACCAGGACAAAGAAGGTCAAGCACCTCTGCCGCAAACATGAGTCATGTCCACTCTTCATCTTTCCCAACTCGGCAGCTCTCAAATTCTGCTTTTTGCAAGAAGCCAGATAAGCCATATTACACATTTTCCCACATAATATCTGCACCTTTGTATTTATTGGATTAATATCCTAAGCCTTCACCTGGTATCCTCACCAGCTCTGACTGAAACCCCTCAGAAGGCAGGGACCAGGTCTTATATTCTTTAATTTACCTTTTTATGGGGTCCAGCACATAGCACCATCAGGGTTTGTAACCCATAATAAAACACATTTTGAACATCTACTATGTACAAGACACTCTTTCCAGAGATTATGGTGATAATAGTAGGAGATTATTTGTACTTACTGTTTTCAAGGAGTTTTTTCTAATAGAGACAAGAAGATTCAATAGCTGAAGCCATGAGAAATAGTGTAAGGCTGTAGTTGATAAACTCTATAATGTGGTACATAACATCTCACATGATACAGTCCACAATTCTTTGTCGAGCCTTTTTCTGATGCTCTACCTTTCCTCCCATTTGACATTTATTTTTGGGTGCTGTCTTTGAGCCAGGCATTGTGCAAGGCTCTTGGAGATACAGTAGAGAATGACACAGATACCACAGTCTAGTGGAGGGGACAGACACTTAATAAAAAACTGCAAATGATATTTCATTAAGGCCCTAATAGATACCACGAAGGAAATGCAACATGCCATAGAAGAGGAGGCCTGATCTAGTCTTGGGGGTCACAAATCACTTTTCAGAGGAAATGATGCTTAAGCTGAGACTTGAAAGATGAGTAGAATTTGGTCATGTGTAAAAGATACCTTTTATTCAAAGCACATTAAACCAGTCTCTGAACATACCAAGCTCTTACTTAGCTCTCCATGCAAGTTGTGCTCTTTCCCCAGTGCCTCACACAATGATTAGGACATATTATTTGGACAGGAGCCAGGTAAAAAAGTAAGAGAGATCACTTAGAACCAGGGCCCCCTGAGATGACTTTATGAAGGAGGCTGAAATTAATCAGCGCTTTAAAGACCCTAAAATTTGAGTAAGCATAGAGGAGAGGAAGGATACTGAAGACAATATGGTAAAAAGAACAGAAGTAAGAAAATCATGCAAAGACTTGGTGAAGTCTATGCTTCATGTAAGGAAATGGTAGGAAGGCTATATTAATACGTGGGGGCCTAGGTTTTGAATGGTTTGAATGCTAAGCCAAAGGAGTTTGGCATTTAATTTGTAAATGATGGAGATTTCTTGGGGACTTTGAGTGTGAAGTAACTACAGAGGTCATGATGATGAGCTTTGGGATAAATCTTATTCTTATGAAATGTGTGACTTTGAACAAGTTACTTAACCTCTGAAGCTTAGTTTCTTTACATATGGGGTAAAATATATTGCTAATCTCTTTTCAATGTTGTTGTGGAAATTATATACAATGATTTAAGTAAAGCACTTAGCATAGTGGCTGGCACATATCATGCCTCAGTGGCCCCTACTTTTACTGCTGATGGAAGTGGTGAAAATGATGCTGATGTGTTGATGAAGCTTCATCATTAAGAAAAAAAGTACAGGGACTCATGGTGCCTAGGAATTACCATCCTGCTGGCAACACAGGGCTCAGATAACCAATCAAAAAGTTCAAACAAGAGCTAGATGTCACTAGCTATTGAGCTCCCGGCCCACCTCTGCCTTGGTAGCTTAGGTGATTCTTTAAGAAGCCTATGTGATATGGAAGAAAGGGTGTCAGCCACCATAAGAACAGGAAACATTGGCATACTGGAAGGGCACCCTAGAAAGGTCTACAACCCTTAGGAACTGCCTCCTCTACTTACTCCTGGATGGCAATCTGCCAGTACATTTCCTGGGTCACAGGAGTCCAGGTGATCTGGCCAGAATAAAGCTGAGTGTCCACACCTCCCAGGATGAGCTCTCCTCCATATTGAACGGTTGGTTGGCTGGGGAGAAACATAAAGGAGCATGAGTTCCCTCAACACAAGGGGACAGGCAGTTTCTCTCTCTTCTCTCTCCTTTTCTCCCTCCCTCAGACAGCAAGGTACAGAGAATGAGGGATGCTGTCCTTTGAGATGCTCTTCAGACACCACCTGGCTTAGAGGCACAAGAGAGAGAAGACTTCTCAGAGTGAAACCAAAATCTTATAAAATTGAAAATATAAACTATGCCCATTAAGGTGTAGATAGGATTGGAAACCAAGAACTTGAAGATAAATCATAAAAGTATCCTTGAGTGAGGAAAAATGTGGAGCTATTAAACTTTGCCACCAGGGAAACCCCTAAAACTGTGCCAAATATTTGGGACACCCAAATCGATAGGCAAAGCCCTTGATCTTGAGGCTTGTTCTTCTGAGGCTTATGTATGTAGTGGAAAAGCTTAGTCTACCTATAAGTATGCCTAAGAGTCACCTCCAGAGGACCTCTTTTGTTGCTCAGATGTGGCCTTGCACTCTCTAAGTTGACTCTGCAAGTAAAATCATTGCCCTCCCCACTATGTGGGACATGACATCCAGGCATGAAAATCTCCCTGGTGGCATGGGAGATGACTCCCAAGAATGAGTCTGTCCCTGGCACCGTGGGATCAACAATGCCATCCCGACCAAAGGGAGGACAATAAGTGTTACAAATAGGAGAGTTCAAATAAAGTCAAGAGGCTACTCTAGAGGTCACTCTTATGCAAGCTTCAGTTGGACATTGCTACCTATCATCGCTTGCCAAACCCCAACCAAAACCATTCCTGCCCATCTTAAAGAACACTTAGGGTGTTATATGAGATTCCACAAAGTTTCCATGCACTGGAGTAACTTTCCAGAAACCTACAACCTCCAGATGTGTCCCTGGACCATATAAGTCCTGAAATGCAGAGGGGCCAGCCTCTCCAGAACATCAACTAGTGGCATCTCCCTATCCCATATTATCCACAGCACCATCCAACATGAAAAAGTTAGAATGGGCATAGCCAAAATACCCCTAAAGAATGGGAGAAAGATCAAAGGTGATGGTGGAATTGCACAGAGAAATTAGGATTTAACAAATGAGTATGATTGCTGCATCATTATATTGAAATTTCTTTTAGTTCCCAGTATCTTAGGGAAGCTAGAAGTAAAAAACTAAAATTGTGGAATTATAACCCTGCCAAACTCTGAAATCTGTTCTATAACTAATTGGTGTGATATGCTTTGAAATTCACTGCTTTTTTGCATATATGTTATTTTTTACAAAAAAAAAAGAAAAGGAAAAAGTGTATTGTGATATTAAATGTACAGTTTTATGATGATATTGGGAACCATCGATTGTGCGGTTTGGATGGTTACATGCTATGTGAATATATAATATATAAATAAAAAATAAAAAGTATCCCTGAGAAACTCTCCCTGACATGAAGTGAGAAGGTAAAGGAACAGCTCCGGAAACATCTGGAATCAGGCTTGGCTGAGATCTCAAGAATGCTATGATGGGAATGCTCCTATGATTGTCAGGTTGTGAACTAGACAACATTATAAGGATTTAAGCCTCATGTTTTCACTACCTTGGGCCTGTGAATCATAGAAGAAAGAGGTTTGGACTTCAGATCCCCTGAAGATTGTGTGTTCTGGAATGAAGATGCAGGGAGTAAAGTTTGCCACAAAAGTTCAAGGCTAGGTGGGGTAGGAAAAGCATTGGATTTTGTGATCAAAATACTTGAATTTGAGGCTTGGCTCCATGCTACCAGTGAGTAATCTTGACAACTTCTTTGAGCCTCCATTTCCTCACTGGTAAAATGGGGCTAATAATAGGACTCTTGAGATGTCACTTGAAGCAAAGGATGGAAAAACACTTTATAAAGCTGAAGATGTTGTTACAATTATTTCATTATTGTCCCCTTTACTAGTAAATGCTCATGTGGCTTGTTCTATACCTCTATGTTTGGCAAATCTAGTCTATCAGTCTCCAGATTTATAAAATAAATGTTGAGGGAATATTGCTTACTTTTAAGAAAAGAGTCATCCTATGGCTTACAGCCTAATATAATAAAAAAAAAATTCTTACCATGAATTTAAAATAAAATCCTTACCAAAATGACATTTCTCACAAATTTTCAGAAATGCATAGATTGTATACAAGTTAAGCTCATTATGTCAGGAAACCTGATAACCTGGGCCATGACCGATCTTGGGTTGTAGACTCTATAGGGGTGGCAAAGCCATGTGGAGCCTCATTTTCTAAGCTCTTCCCAGGACAGGGGTTAGGGCACCAGGTCTTACCGAGAGAAATAGAAGCTGAAGATGGGTTGGGTGAGCTGGCCCTGCTGCAGCATCCCCTGCATGACGGTAGGGGAATCCCCCACCGCCATGTTTGGGTAGGCCATTCCCAGGATCCCGTCAAAGTTTGAATAGTAGAAGGGGTTGCTGGGCTCATTCTCACTGAGGCCAAACTCCTGGTTATTGACAACAATGTTCTGCACCTAGGGTGAGCAGGTAATGGGGTTTGCAAGTCAGGTGGGCAAATCCTTCCCAAGGTCTGGAATCTAGAACCTCTCCTTGGAGAGGAAGTTGGCTTCTTTCATACAGAGCTCAACCCTGGGAGTGAAGAATGGAAAGGCAAACAGTGCCACCCAACCCTGCACATCTGGGGAGAAAAAGAGTATGGGTGTCGGGGAGGCAGAGGCAGCCGTTTTCTGGAGTTATAGTTTTCATTTCCTTGGACAGTGGAAAGGACAGTGACTGGTTTTATACTAAATAACTCATGTACAAAAATGAATAGAAGAATTGTGGGTGTTTGACCTGAAGAAAGAAGAAAAGAGTGAGAAACTATGTCTTCAAATATCCAAAGTGTTATTATGTAGAAGAAAAAGCAGATATATTCTACGTGGTTCCAGAAAGCATAGTACAAACCAAGAATCAACGTCACAAGAAGACAAACTTTGCACAGCATAAAGAACTTTCTACTATTAGAAAGAGAAAGGCTCTGAAGTCCTCTCTGACTGTCAGCTTCTAAAAAGATTATAAGAAACATGGATTTATCTCATAGCTTAAGGTTCTAGAAAATGAGCCCAAAACCCCAAACCCTGGGAGACTAAGAGAACGTCACTCACAGTCACAGTGTCATATCCTAGGAATACACTCAGGCTGCCACTCCCATAGGACAAAGTATAGGTTTGCCCATTGTTTTTGAAGGTAGAGGACAGGTTGGGGTTGAATCTGTTGTGATTGGCTATAGAGACAAAATGGAATATTAGTATCATTCACTGCTTTCTAAAACACTGCTTTCTAAAATAAGGCAACTTATTCTCAATGGCCTGGGGTCATCAGAGATGGGACTGGCCATTGGCCTCAGATCCTTTGTAACCTAGACAATCTGTATTGGTCCCAGAAAAGCCTGTCCTCTTGGATAACAGATATTGTCCAGATTCCTTCCAATTTACCATGCCCTGAGGTAAGGATGGCCATAGGGGTTCTAGGAATTCTGGTCTACAAGAGAGCTAGGGGCGAGGAAAAGTATGAAAAGGAATGGAAGGCTTTCTCCTGCCTCTCTGCAGAACAGACAACCCTTCTGAAATGTGGTGAAGTGCTCAATAGACTAAGGGCAAGATTTCTAAATGTCTCTAAAATAAGCAGGATGAGATCAAAGATATGGATAAAGAACTCTGAACTTGAAATTAGAAGCCTGAGCTCAAATCCTGCTCCCATGCTTATTAACTCTCCTTTCCCTGCCCTGCCGTCTGCTTCCATCCATGAGAGTGGGTGATTATTGGGGTGTACTCACAGCAGGCCTGGCTCTGGCAGTAGATGGAGGGCACCCACAGGTTGGAGGAACCGGTGTCAAAGAGGACCAGGAAATTTTGTGGTGGTGTCCCAATGCTGATCTCCCCAAAATAAAAAGACTGAAAAGAAAGGTTTACCACCCTCATTAAACTCCCATGCTCTGTCCCAAGGATGGGGAGAAAGTTTATCCACAGAAGGCCACAATTTCTCCTTCCCATCTGGAGCCAGCCCCTCTGGATATTCTATCTTTTTGTCCCAAGTTGCAAGCTCAGTCCTTCGGCCAGCTGTGATTCAGTCTAGCAAGACGTTCTCCTCCAATGCATTTTCTACTTTGCAATAAGGTAATATCTCCATGGATTTACCATACAATGCTAGAACACCCAGGATTGGGGAAGTACTCATTTCTCTTTCCCATTCCCAGTGTTCACCCACCCTCCTCACATCACACATACGTACACGTACACACATAGTCATACATACCCTTCTCTTCCAGTGTTAAGAGACTTATACCACCACCCTCCTTCAGTGACACACTAGCAAAGGGTATAAAGTGAGGAAGCCTTGGGTAAGAAGCAGCATGGAGGGCAAGACGAACATTTTACTGGGGGAGTTTAAGTTCTAGGTGAATTTGGGCAAGTCACATCACTTATCTGACCCTAGTTCCTTCATCTATAATATGTAAGAGGTGAAATAGGAGATCCCTTAGGTGCCTTCCAGCTCTGACCTTCTACATGACATTTCACTAAGAACAAGCCCATAGAGCACCAGAGTGTCCAATGCCCTGATCAGACATCATAGTGTAGACAACATTCAAACATTGCTCTGGGGACCAGCAAGGGACCAATAAACTTTTCCAAAATGGGGGGAGAAGTAGTATCTGGAGTCACTGGAAATCCAGCTGCATGGCCTGGCAGCATCACATGGGTTTTTCTTCTTTCCCCTTGCAGCTCACTTCTGGGACTTCGTTTGGGTCTCTCAATTGATTTGAACATTCCCACTGGGAATCTCTTAAATGGAACTTTAGAGAAATGGGCCATTAATGACAGAAAAACAGAAAGGAAAGAGAACGATTATAGATGGTGTCAACACACAATTCTATTATTCATATACTTTCCATAGGAAAGCATGGCTTAGAAAGGCTTAGTAGCTAGTCTAAAATCACAGCTAAAGAGAGGCGAAAACGAGTGTCTGAGATGGTTCGCAGTCAAGGGTTATGGACGGCCGCCCCTCCCCCATCGTTCACTCACATCCATGTAGTTGGTGATGGACTCATAGGCAACAGCATCTTCATTGAAATGGTACTTGGAAGCTGGATCAACCTTCCGGAAGTCCTTTTGGAATTTCTCCAGAACACCTTGCTCCTCCATCGCCTGACGGATGGACTTGCCTTTCTTCAGAATGATTCTGTAGAGAATAGGGTAAACCAAAGGAATGAGCATCACACTGCCCCCATTAAAGCAGAGCCTGCAGTTCTTCAAATACATCCAGTACTCTGCTCAAGAATGGTCTCTCACAGGCAGTCCTCCCAGATTCCCACAAGCTCTGACCACTGCAGTCACTCCTGCATTCCCAGCCTGGGTATACAGAAACCCACATATGTAGTCTGTTGTGCTTATGTGTTGTTTCCAGAGAATCGAGATCTGTTTCTTCCCAGTCATTCCTGTAAGTCTGGGGCAGGGATCATGAATCCTTCCTTCTTGGACACTAACACACTCAACCCACCCTTACCCACACAAACACCTCCCCAGACACACTCGATTCAACCACCATCCATCCATCCATCCATTCATTTCAAGTCTTGACCCAGTGGGCATTGAGTGCTCAGGTTATGATATCAAGAGACACCCTGACTGCCTCCCCAAGAGGTTTGCAGAGGAAGGCCTTTCGGCTTTCCTAGCTTGTCAGAGTGAGGACTAGAATTCACAGTGAAGCTGAATCTCAATACACACCTGTCTACACCCTCTGAGAGGTGTAGACAAACCAAGACCAAGACCAGAATCTTCATGGTGCTCATTGTCAATAGCCCGCCAACATGCAGGATGCGGTGGCAAGAGCCAAGGGCGAGAGCACAGAGGGAAGCTGGGTCTCTCTTATACCCTGAACTCCCTGCACATTCAGCCTCGAGGCACGTGGATGATCTACTTTGGTACCAGCTTGTACCCCTACATATCCATGGATTCTGTTTGTTTTTCCCTCTGGCGGACATTAATGACTTTTATATTCAATCTGTACTCAACTTAAAAAGTAGCTAATGGCTTAGCCGATGGACTCTAAAGATTAGGATTTGTTAACAAAGGCAAAATAATACATTGGGGACAAAAGATCCTAGTACCTATGCCTACCGAGAAATAGGTGCTGGCAACTTCTGCCAGAACAAAGAAACAGCTTGCTCTTTACCTCCAGAAGATGTATGTTTTTTTTCATCTACTCTCCACTTCTTCCTCTGTTCTCCACCCTCTTCCCCTGATCATTCTCATCTACAACCTTCCATATATGCTTCTCACAGTCCATGACCCTTTTTGCTTTCTTTTCTTTTTTTTTTTTTAGTTTATGAAACAGCCATTATTTTTTACTATGTGTGCTCACCTCTGTACTCAATTCTGGGCATGCAAAGACAATTAGAAAATGGTCCCTGCATGCAATTGTCTGCACTCCTGCTGGAGTAACTGACATGTAGTCATGTTATAAGGCAATGTGATAACTCTAGGCATTCAGATGTTTGTAGGATTGAATGAAGGTGATAATGAAAATATTCATAATGCAAGCAGGGAGAGGGAGTGACAGCTCCTGATGGACTGGAAAAGGCTTCACTTGTGTAAGTGTCTTGTAGGATGCTAGGTGAGGAAGTAAGGAAGGTAGAAAAACCCTTGAAAGCAAAAGAAAAGCTTGAGTAATGGCTTATTACTTTATTTATTAATGACAAATAAATGAAGGTTTGCAATGGGTTCAGAGGGCATTAAGACCAGCGTGCCTAGAAAAGCCATTCTCAATGGTTCCTCCTCAGCCCAAGACAGATCCAAAGGTCTTCCCCTGGGTGAGCACAGTTCCCAGCATGCTACCCATATACACCTTCAATATTTTAACCCTAATTACCATCAAATTATTTCTGACATGCTTCATAACTAATCACAATACACCACAGATGGAATACTGGATTACAGCAGCGGCATCTTCATGAGTGTGCCCGGATTTTAAGGTGGGTCCTATGAGCTAAACTAAGGGACACTGACTTTATCCTAAAAGCAGTTAGGAGACATTCAAGTTCTTTAACCCACCAAATGACACACCTAAAGCCCTTCCACTGATTTTCACTTTTTTTGTTTGTTTGTTTGTTTGTTTTGCATGGGCATGCATCGGGAATCGAACCCAGGCCTCTGGCATGGCAGGGCCTGCTGAGCCACCGTTGCACCACCCTTTTATTATTATTTTTTTACTTTTTTTCCTTCCATCAGTTTTTTATACGTAGCCTTTCAGATTGGAGCCGTGAGAAGCAGTGAGTGAAAAAGGCCTGCCACCAAAATGCCTCCCTAAATTGAATTGCAGTAGTGGGCAGAAGAAAAGTTACTAGAGCTTTGCCCTGAGTCCACCTTGAAACCTATGAGCTACAAACCCAAAGTAGGTGGCAACTTCATATGTGCCACTCAGTGTTTCTTTATAGAAGGAAGTTTTTAAAGAAAATCTAAGAGCTACAGAGGATATTGTTTGCAATGACAATACCTTCTGCTTATTAGCATTGAGTGTGTACCAGGCCCATAGGACATTTAATCGGCACAACAATCTTATGAGGCTAATTTAACTGCCTGAAGAGCACAGAGCTAACAAGGGAAGCCTGGGCTTTCAAATCTCATTTGTCTGACTTCTGAATTTAGGCTTAATCACTGCTCTGCAGGGTTTCCTACTTTGAACCTGATATACTTAGCATCCTTTGTCAATATCCTTGAAATTATCAACTTCAGCAATGATGACAAAGAGATCTGTGTTTGATCGTTTTTTTTTTTTAATGGGAATGTGTTCTAATTGTTTTCTCATACTAGTTTTCCTTCTTACAGTAAATATATATATAAAATGCTGTTATGCTGCTGCCCTCTGGTGGCAATATTGCTAATTTACAAAAACAGGTTTCTGAAAGGGTAAAAAGAACTTTTTGTGATTCTTCAATATTCAAGCCAGAAAGTGACAACAGATGATAAAATCTTCTCTACAGCATTTTTCCTTAGGTGGAAACAATTTTTGCCTCCTTATTAGTCATGCCTGTCGAGTCTTCACCAGGTCCCCCTTCCCGCCTGGGTCAAATCAGCCCAACCATCTTCTATCCAAAGATCCTAAGATTTCTACCATCTCATATCCCTGCCTATGGCCTCTTGTCGATCCATTAACACTCCAGGCTCTTGTACTGCACTTAGCACAGTCTTCTGTGAAGCATGACATCAGATGTATACCCTCTCTGAGTCTGTTTCCTAGATAAAATATAAAATACAGTGTGTAAGGCACAGAACAGTCTCCGAGTTCTCATTTGAGTCCTTGTCTTACTTCTCTCCTAGTTTTTAAATTCCTGTAGTAGCCTACTTACTGAAATATCAACTGTTATGCTGAGCACAGTGGAAACATTAGGTGCATGCATATAAAAACGAACACTGAATTCACCATGAGATTTACGTTTCTTTTGCCAGTTTTTACATTTGATAACTTTTCATCAGTAGGCTAGCAAGAAAGCAAATGACATATTTGAAAGAGCAGTAGAACATCAAATCTCTTGTTAAAACACAAATGTTTTGCCAGTGTTACTTTGCTAAGAGCTTATGTTATCATACCTGTGGTTTAGTTTTTCATGTTAGTTGGGAATGTAATGAGGAGACCAGGCACATTTTAGTTGAGAAGAAAGTAGGGGAAAAGCTCTAAGCAACCAGTGATTTGGGGAAGATCAACATGGAGCCATGTACAGGATCACAGAGAAACCAGGGGCAGAATATAAATATGGCATTACTTGAAATGGGAAGAAACATAATTAACCCTGCATTGGTTTGAAAGGATGTATGTCCCCTAGAAAAGCCATGTTTTAATCCTAATCCCATTTTGTAAAGGTAGCTGTTTCTTCTAATCCCTATTCAGTACTGTTTAAACTGGATTAGGTAGATACGTGTCTCCACCCATTCAGGTGGGTCTTATTTAGTTTACTGGAATCCTACAAAAGAGGAAACATTTTGGAGAATGAGAGAGATTCTGAGAGAACAGACCGACATAGCCACGAGAAGCAGAGTCCACCAACCAGCAACTTTTGGAAATGAAGAAGGAAAATGCCTCCTGGGGAGCTTCATGAAACAGAAAGCCAGGAGAGAAAGCTAGCAGATGCCGCCGTGTTCACCATGTGCCCTTCCAGCTGAGAGAGAAGCCCTGACTGTGTTCACCTTGTGCCTTCTCACTTGAGAGAGAAACCCTGAACTTCATCGGCCTTCTTGAACCAAGGTATCTTTCCCTGGATGCCTTTGATTGGATATTTCTATAGACTTGCTTTAATTGGGACATTTTCTTGGCCTTAGAACTTTAAACTAGCAACTCTTTAAATCCTCCTTTTTAAAAGCCATTCTGTTTCTGGTATATCACATTCTGGAAGCTAGCAAACTGGAACACCATTTAAGGAAAAATGAGAGGTGCCCAGAAACCCATAATTTGCCACTCCTAGAGCCCACACAGCTGTGTCCCTCACTCACTGCACGATATGTTTGCAGCTGCACAGAACTAGGGCATGACTTTCATCCTGGTAAACGTGTGGGTAAGAGGTGGGTAGTCCCAGCTCTCTGTTGTCATTCCCCCAATTTTAACTTTGAATTTTGAAAATGCCCAACTGCAAAAAGCTTTTTTGAAAGATGATAATATAATAGCATTCCTATGCTATGTTCATATTTACATGCTATGTTCATATTTACCTATACATAAATACAAACATACCAGAGCTTTGTATATTGTTCTGGTATTTTCTGTTGTTAAGTGGTACTGAGAAGCCCATTCTTTCCTTTATGCTTTTTACATGCTCTTTAAAAAGTGCCTCCTGTAGGACCAGCAAGAAGCTACAGCTAACAGTGGATTATTGCATCAGGGTCTTGACTGTAGATTAAGGTCAAGGAGAAGGAGAAATCTGTTTAGTTATACCCAAATACAGATACAGAAGTCTTTCCATTGAGAATCAGCACTACTCTGAATGTAAAGGCTCCTACTCTTCATCTCTGAGAACTTTTGAGTGCCCTGGAACGTTGGAAATAGCATTGACCACGTACGGAAAATTGAACAGATTCCGAGCCAAATCTTGGAGCTCAAACAAGAATCACTCCTACTGAAAGGTTAATGGGCAGTGTGCTTGTTAGTGTTAATGTGTGGTGTTCATTGCCAATGAGAAGTATAACCAAGTTGGCATCAGGAATAAACCTGGCACTTGTGAAGCAAGAAAGTCTAAAAGGGTTGAATAGGCTCCAGTGTAGCTCCTTGGCAATGGTGACATATGGTAGTGATGGAACAGGTATGTGGTAGTATAGAAATGTGAGGGAAGAAAAAGCAGTACTTATGTTCCTCTCCAAACTCTCATCCCACTACTGACACTCTCTACCTGAGGCTGCAACCACCCTTCCATCTACATACAAACACAGACACACACACATGCACATACACACAATTCCACAAAAGCCTTCTCTCTCATGGGGTTTTCCCTTCTATCACGTTCTTCAATTTAGAATTAGCCCATTTGCTTTCCTTCTCTCTACCAACATTAAGGAGAAATGTAATTGACAGCTATGAAGGGGTAGCATTGTCTTGGAAGAGTCAACCCCAAATTCTTAGCCAATGCTACTCAGGAATAATTCCTGTATTCTTTGTCTCACAGTTTCCTTGATTTCCAACCCAGGTTTAGTTTCAGTAATCTGTGTTTAAGGTTGGTTCTTTCTTACCAAAGATTTGATTGCTGAGATTTGATTAAAAATGAGTATTGAAATCTAGTCCACAATTGATCTATAACTGGTTGGCCCCAGTGAGCTTATGTATAAGTTTACTGTTGATAGTATCTCAAAAGGCACCAAGCCAGAGAAAATGATGGAATAGGAAAGGTTGGGTTCACCCCTGCTCCAAAGGATAGCTAGAGAAGGGATGGGAAGGTGAATAGGACAGCAATACCAGGGTGTGAGTCACCTGGGAGGGTCTTCTACACCACACAGGGAAGGCCTGGTTGCAAAAGCTGAAGAACTGAGACACAGAGAATCAGAGACTGTCCAGCTAGTGATAACAGCCTAACATGCCCCTTTCCAAATGGAAGCTTGGAATCCTCAGGAGTGAATGGACAGGGAGACATGGACTAGGAAGCAACAGAAGATCATTGAGCATATAAAAATGCAGGCAGGCATAACCCAGCCAAATGACCAAATTAAAACACCAGAGGAGATATAGACTTTGGAAAAACTAAGCAACGATGTTCATATAAACCTACTAAAAAAAAAAAACAGTGGGATGGCTAATGACATAATGGAGATCAAGAAGACACTAGAAGAGCATAAAAGAACTTTGGAAAGACTAAATAAAAAATAGCATATAATCATAGAGATTAAAGATGCTATAGACAAAATAAAAAATATACTAGAGACATACAACAGCAATTAGAAGAGGCAGAAGAAAGAATAAGCAAACTAGAAAGCAGGACAACTGATTTCAAATATACAAAAGAGCAAATGGCAAAAAAGATGGAAAAAATTGAATTGGATCTCAGGAAAATGATGGACAAAGCAAAGTGCACAAATATAAGAATCATTGGTGTCCCAGAAGGAGAAGAGAAGAGTAAAGGGCTAGGAAGATTAGTTGAGGATATAATGGGGGAAAACTTGCTAACCCTTAAAAAGGGCATAAATATGCAAATCAAAGAAACCCAACAAACTTCAAATAGAATAAATTCAAATAGGTCTTCCCCAAGACACATATTAATCAGTTTGTTGAAGGGAAGCAGAAAATTCTGAAAGTGGCAAGAGAAAAACAATCTACTACATATAAGGGAAACCACATAAGACTGTGTTCATACTACTAAACTGGCACTATGGAAGTGAGAAGGCAGTGATATGATATATTTAACATCCTGAAAGAGAAAGACTTCTGGCCAAGAATTCTAAACACAGCCAAATTCTCCTTCAAAACCGAGGGAGGGCAGGCCACAGTGGCTCAACATGCAGAGTTCTCACCTGCCATGCCAGAGACCTGGGTTCAATTCCTGGTGCCTGACCATTAAAAAAAAATCAACTGAGAGAGACATTAAAATTTTCACAGACAAACAAATACTGAAAGAACTTGTCAACCAGAAACTAGTCATACAAGAAATACTAAAGGGAGTTCTACTGGCTGAAAAAAAAAAGGGACAGGAGAGGGAGGTCTGGAAGTGGGCACAGAATTGAAAAGTACCAGTAAGGGCAGCTTAAAGGTTAAAAAGACAATGAGGAAAATGAATATATAGATCTGACAAAGAAAATCCAAAGAATAAGATGGTGGATTCAAGAAACACTTTTACAGTAATAGCTTTGAATGTTGTTCTAGTTTGCTAGCTGCTGGAATGCAATATACCAGAAACAGAACGGTTTTTAACAAGGGGAATTTAATGAGTTGCTAGTTTACAGTTCTAAGGCCGAGAAAATGTCCACTTAAAACAAGTCTATAGAAATGTCCAATCAAAGGCATCCAGGAAAAGATACCTTGGTTCAAGAAGGCCGATGAAGTTCAGGGTTTCTCCCTCAAGTGAGAAGGCACATGGCGAACACAGTCAGGGCTTCTCTCTCAACTGGAAGGGCACATGGCGAAGACGGCGTCATCTGCTAGCTT